>JASCZW010005689.1:0-162567 GCA_034211315.2 Aedes japonicus
TTTTTCAATGTTTACCTTAACATCTTGCTTAAAAAAGATCCTTCAAATTGGACCAGCAACGTTGAGTAACGATTGCATAAAAAAAAAATGACTTTTTTTTCGGATGGCGATAAAAAAATGCTAAGACAGATTATTGCTTTTTAAAATTTGCCGTGGAAGGTAATTACTTAAGCTTACTTGCAAAAAAAATATACGCCCTCGCGAGCATCCTTCCGGCAGTTAACCGGAACATTCGCCATGGCGGACGAAAACAGGCCTGTAGGCATGTTATTGTGTTCTTTCTTCGTTTAATTTATCAATTCCTCCTCAGTTTTCGCGACAAAATTGTTGGAGTAGATCTTACGCTTTAGGTTGGCCAAGAAATTCTCGATGGGACGCAGCTGGTTGAGCGGGTTCGTCGACTTGGAACACCGCGTCTTCGCCCTTATTGTATTTCTTGATGAACGACGCAACTTCCGGCAGGCATATCGTACTATAAATTTCCCCGTTCACGGCCAGTCCGGAGCGAAAGAAGAGTGGTTTTGATATCCCCTTCTCGCTGATTGTCAGCCACAGCAGCACCTTCATGGGGAACTTGGTGAGTGAAATGAACTTCACCTCGGAGCTCCATTCCTTCGTGGGGAAAGTAAAATACGAAGTGCCCTGCCAGTCGTTTCCAACCATGGTGAGATCCGTCTCGTCGTCCATCACCACCGCCACCGCGCGATTCGCCGGGAAAATTGAGTTGACCAGTTTATTCAGCCGCTGTCGTTGCGTCATTGCCTGCAGCTCCCAAACCAACGGACGCGATTTCCGCTTCCTGACATGTATGTTCATGTTCGCCAGGTACTTTTTCACTGTTTGGCCGGTTGAACCGACCTCCCGGCCAAGCGCACGCAGCGATGTAGACACTTTTCCCTCGGTCTTCCTCTTCAGCATCCTTTGGAGCTTCTTGTCGCTCAGGGCCGGCGGCCGTCCGGAACCGGGCTTTCTTTCGATGCTCTGATTGTTGTCTAATAGTGCCAAGATGTTGTAGATGCCGGAACGGGCGTGTCCGGCGTCTACAAAGTACCGCACGATGTCCGTTTTTGACGGAGTTGCTTCACTATTTTTGCCATCACGGTTAAAGTTCGACTGATAGAGCTGTCAAATTTTGTCTGCTGACTCATGGGTTACTATGATTGATGCTGCATGGGTAGTTTCGTCAGTGCGGGTGAAGGTAAACCCATGAAAAATCGAAATTTTATTGCTAACGTTATACTCTTCTAAAATCTCAATTTCCGACATATTTCAAGATATTGCAGGTTTGTTCAAACCCGGTATTAGGCTGCAGTTTACTTTGGAGCCCGTGCTGCCTGGAAGATTGCTTCAAGGAGATACACTTGCCGGATTTGATCGATCTTCTTCGCTCGAATAGTGATATGGAAAGTTCAAATTATTCACGCCGATATTAATTAATAAAGTACCTAAGTACCAGCGATGTGAAGACACGCGGCCCTCTGGCCGACTGACCCTGCGACAACAAACTATCGCGCAGGCTATTCTCTCGGGTCAACCTGCTAAGGTTAGTCCTGCAGTCATAGGTAATCCTTGCACTGATGGTGGGTTCTAATCACATCACATCACAAGTACCTAAGTACCAGCGTGCAAAATATTGAACGAAGCGTTTGATTCACTTGACTCCAGCTAAATTACTATTCCATGTAAGAGCCTACGCCTGTTTAGATCTATTGCCTTCATTTGGACTACGACAAAGCACAGAAAGAATAATCAAAAAACCATCAGCAATCAGTAGCAGCAAGTCCACCAGGTATCAGTCAATCGTGTAAGCAAACATTCCGTCATCAATCACCATGCTCTACGTGTACATATACAGTGGCATGCCGTGTTCCGTTGCTGGCATTAACCCCTTTGGAACCTGTGCGATTCAAAACAAACAGGCAACAATCCAAAAAGAAGAGCAAAACCTACCAAAACAAAGGCCATCTGTTATGCATGATTAACTTCGGTGGATTCGCCGTCCCTTTGGCTCGTCATGCCCCTTTCTCCTCCCTTCTCAAAATGAAATGAAGGAGAAAAAAAAACCAAGCGCAAGAATCATGCTTTAAAAAGTCAATCATCGAATCAACTTTTCGTTCTGCTTTGTCGCCTCATTCTATATATTATATACTTGCAGCTTTAGATCGTACGAAACGTCAGCCGGGCCGGGCGAAAGAAATTCAATGGAAGGTACTTTCCCAACCCGAGCGAGATCCGACACAATCATCCCATCAGGCCTGAACCAACTCCGATGAAGAGACCCGCTTTTATTTATGTTTCTCGTTGCGATGCTTTGTGAACACTCTTTCCTTTCGTGCGCTTGTCATCGTCGTAATTTGCCGGCCGGTCGCCGGTCGATTTGAGAATAACATCTCGCGAAAGGCTCCGAAATCGAATCGATTTCATTCTGCTTCTCCAGCCTCGGAATCAATCTATGCCAAAATGATGACCAGCCACAACAATGCACTGGTTATTCACCGTTATCATTCGTATCTTGCAGCGTGATAGTCCCAATTATGAAACGTGCCATAAAGTTAGCGTGCTCTGGTTCGGTGACAATGATGATGGCATCGGTCGTTATAATAGTGCACACCAGCAGCAACCAGTCTGCCGGCGTTTCGAAGTTCGCCGCCGGCTGAATTAGGAAGAAGATGCAGTGCAGCAAAGCTCGCATGGCATCATCTAGTCATCATTTGAGCCGGGCCCGACCCGACCGACCGCATGGCAGCTGTGCATGCTGTGGATGCCGTTCATTCGTTATCGTTATCTTTCCGAACCAACAACGGATGAAGTGAGCGGCAGCTAGGTCGGGGCGCGGGGAATCCGCTTTTGGCGCAAAAATATTCACATATATTCTTATTGCCGGTTGCGATACGGCGACCCGGCGACCGGCTTCGAAAGTGAAGCACATCATAAACTTTGGGAAGGTAAAATACCTCCGTAAAACCAAAACAAAGAAAGGAATGGTGCGCGTACTTTTTGCCTCTGCCTGTGAATTGGTGGTCGATTCGAGCCGCCGCCGCCGCAGTCGATAATGTAAACAATGGATCGTATAGAGATCTTCGCCTCCCTCCCTCTCTGCGATGACACTCTGCACCGGAGTTGTCTTTTGCAGCGGGCACACTTTTGATAGTACCTACACGGTGGGAATTGAACACAATCGTGCCTCGCTTGGCACAGTAACACATTGCCGGGTACGTAATCCGATCGAAAATGGTCGAATTATACCATTATTATATGGTGAGCGGTAGCTAAGAGGGACAATTGGCTGCACTTGGGTGAATCTTTATTATTTGTGCATCGTGTTAAGTAGCATTTAAGAAATCAATTCAATGTTTTGGTTGGGTTTCATTTGATTCCCACCATTGAGCGCAGGATTGCGGCCCCTATGATTGATGATCCTTCCTATTGTTGGGGGTCAATTTAACCCGTAACGGATCTTCAGCACTTGATAACATTTGAATGCAAAAACCTTGAGGTGTGAAATTTCACGGCTTATGCTATTAAGAGCGAATGTTCATTTCAAAACAAATTTTGTTAGGTCATTTCTGAAGGTTCATTTATAGGAATCAAGACAATGTTCTTCAAGGTCATGAGTCACACGGTTACCATGTAGCAGCTTGCGGGTACCCCGTAAAATTGACTAATTCTCGAAAACTTATTCAAAACGACGTATCTGATTTTGTAAACAAAGATTCAAACATAAATATCTCAGAATCTCAGCAACCCTACGGAACTTAGCATCACCACCATGTTGGGAAAATTATACTTTGTGATGGTGGTCCAAGTTTGCGTAAAAGGGCAAAGGGTTGAGAATTGATGGTGTCAATAAAAGCTAACTGTGCGATTTATCGTAGTCTAGACGTAATACCTTTTTAAAGATAATTTAGAGAAGCTGTGAATGTTTATTCTGAAGCAACTTTAGTAAGATTGAAAAGTAACTTCAAACAAGTTTCAAAATAATTTCCCAGAACTGCATTTAAAAACGTTTTGATTTTATTTCATAGCGGTTTTGAAATAACTTCAGTAAAATTTCAAAATAACGTCAATGAAGTTCCAATGTAAGTATTTCTAAAGAAATGCCGAAGCAACTTCAGGAAAAATTCGGATCTAAATTCAGGAAAGTTCCTAAATAACTTAAGGAAAAACTCCAGGGATATTTCAAATAACTTTCAGGTGAAACTAGAGGGAGTCCTTTTTCCATATGATTTCCAGATTAGGTTAATTATCACTTCACGATTTTTGAGACTAAAAATCACAAACAAAACAAAACAAACAACGCTGAAATTGCTAACCAATGTATGCTCCAGTGGAGCGAACGGTTCATGAAAATTTCAGGCCCGAGGTCCTAATAGTTTTCGAGGATTGTGCTCAGAAAACTTCGAAGTGATTGGGACTTGATCCCGTATGTCCTTAAAGAAGCTTCAAATCTAACGTCGTCTTAAGTTTTTTCACCCGGAAGGTTCGATTACCGTTACATTCGAATTTTTGTTCGAGTGGCAAATTCTTCCGACTGCCTTGGAGCATGGAATGGCTTCTTTTCTTCTTTATTAAAATGGCTGGTTCACCATCAGAGGGAGGTACCTTCACCCCGTATATCGCAATCATCAATACATGAGACGGGTCCAATAGTTTTACTTTCCTTCCGAAAAAGACGTGACCAGAAATTGTTTCGTCTCAGAAAAATCTCACCGATCTCGGTTAGGATTGAATCCGGACCCACAGGGGTGTCAAGTACCAGTCACTTTTATCACTACACCACCGGCGGCGGCGCTTTGGAAGCCCTCAATAACAGTAGAAGTGCCTCAACGAACACTAATTTATCTCGGCAACCATAGTACTTTATAGCGTTTCAAGCCAAGTATATGAGAGAAAAGTTCCAAAGCTCCTGAAATTATAACTAAACTCTCCAGAGCTCGAACTTGCATGGGAAGTTTTCAGTCTTGCTAAAAAGCTAGCGCATAAATATTGTTGCGTGAAAGCAATATAATACCAGTGATGCTAGTTTCACTGAAACCGAAGTGAAATCGAAATTAATAATCGCAAATTTAAAACTATTTTCATAATTTAAAAAAAAAATTAAAAACAAATAAGAGAAAGCAACAAAAAAAGTTAAGATGAGTTTGCTTTTATTTAAATCGAGGTCATTCGGCAAAAATGGTAAAGAGTGGAATATCAAAATCATAAATTTTGACAGTGCAGTTCGGTTGCGAGAAGCTCCTCTACAAAAAGTGGAGGAGCAAAGACATGACGTAAAATCTATGTTTACAAAATGTAGCTACAAGCAAGGTGATTTGTCTCTTGAATACAAGGATCAATTTACAGCAAACTGGCTAAAAGGTGTAACTGGATCTCTTACTCCATACGTACATGCCGAGCTTATTTCTCTTACCATTAAAAACATCGATGGGTCTATCGCTCCCCGCACAAGCAAGAAAGAGCGTGCCACTCTTAGCAATGAAACCAACTAAGTTCCTGCAGGTGAACCTCCATCATGCAATAGGAGCATCTGCTGTCATGAGTCGGAGGCTTAGAAAAGAGGGACTGGGCGTGGTACTAATTCAAAAGCCATGGACCAATAAAGGCAAAATACTTGGTATTCAAACACAGGACTGTAAGCTATTCTATGATGAAAAGCAGAGTACGCCTAGAACTGCTGTTTTGGTTGATAAAGCACTGAATTGCTATCCCATTATTGAATTCTTCAAACGTGACATTGTTGCGGTCATGGTTGAGGTGCCTACCACCAGAGGAAAAACTGAGGTCATAGTGGCTTCAGCCTATTTTCCGGGTGATGCTCCTGAGGTGCCTCCTCCTGAGATCGACTCATTTGTCAAGTAGTGCAGAGCAAATAATAAGTCATTCATAATTGGCTGTGATGCCAACGCACATCATACCGTATGGGGTAGTACGGATATCAACAGTCGAGTAGAGTGCTTATTGGAATATCTCTCATCAAATAATATAGACATATGCAATAAGGGAAACGAACCTACCTTTTCAAATGCTATCAGACAAGAAGTCTTGGATTTGACATTGTGCAATAGTGCAATTTATGAAAGAATTGCAAATTGGGAAGTCTCTGAGGAAACATCATAGACACATTGTGTTCGACTGCTGCATTTCGAAATCCGAAGAAAACAAGCTGAGATCAATATGCACAATATTTAAAGTCGGAGTTATTTACGGGAGGTGGAAAGATGATTCAGTTCTGAAATTGGAATCATTTTCCCAAAAGGTAAATGATACGATTTTAAATTCTGTCAATTTTAGTTGACCTATCAAGAAATCCTCCTCTAACAGGGTGTTCCGTGGTGGAACTCTAAGTTGGAACGTCTGCGTAAAACATCTCGTACGTTGTTAAATAAAGCGGACTAACTGAGTATAATAAAGAAATAAGAAAATCTAAACGAAGATCCTGGGTTCTAACGTGTGAAAACATAAGCAATAGTCCGTAAGTCGCAAGACTTCAGAGGGCTCTTGCAAAAGATCATACGATTGAACTTGGGAATCTGAAATATGAGGATGGAGTTTTTACAAAAACTCCTAGTGAAACGTTAAAGCTGATTATGGAAACACATTTTCCTGGATCAGTTTTGTGTGTAGATCCAATCAGAGATGGATCACTTGAAGGTGAAAGAAGTTCTACAAGGGCATCTCAAATTTCGGTTAGAACAAAAATCGCCGCAAATGACTTGGCTGATAAAATCTTTAAGAAAGCCAGGGTGGAAAATGCGTTGAGATCTTTTCAGCCTTACAAATCTGCAGGAATGGACGGGATATTTCCAGCATTATTTCAAAACGGCGAAGTAGTGTTGATCTCGCCATTAATTGAGATTTTTAAGGCAAGTTTAAGACTCAACCATATTCCAACTTCATGGACATAAGTAAAAGTTATCTTCATACCTAAAGTAAGAAAGCGAGACAAGGCGCATCCTAAATCATACAGACCCATTAGCCTTTCATCAGTCCTACTAAAGACTATGGAAAAGGTGTTGAATGATTATATCAATTCAAATTACATGAACAAGTATCCACTATCTGAGTTCCAGTTTGCTTACCAGTCTGGTAAGTCAACAGTTACGGCACTGCATAGTGTGGTTTCAAAGGTAGCTCTATCGGTAGAAGAAATAGCACTTAGTTCTTTCTTAGATATTGAAGGAGCTTTCGGCAACGCTTCCTATTCGTCTATGGCTAGTGCAATGAAGAAAATGAACTTTGACATGAACATAATTAACTGGGTTCATACCATGCTCGTAAAAAGAGAAATCACTTTAGAGCTGGGAAGTTCGTCTATTACAGTACGGGCAACGAAAGGTTGTCTCCTAGGAGGAGTCCTCACACCACTTATGTGGATTTTAGTTGTAGACGATCTTCTAAGAAGCTTAGAGGAAAAAGGTTTCGAGGTTGCAGGTTTTGCAGACGATATTGTCATTGTAGTGAGGGGAAAATTTGACAACATCATTTCAGAAAGAATGCAATGGGCCCTAAGATTTACCCAGTCTTGGTGTATCAAAGAGCCTTAGCATTAATCCATCATAAGTAGTAATTGTACCTTTCACTAGAAAAAGGAAGTTTAGTCTAAAAGCGGTTCAGCTAGGTGGATTAAAGATGCATCTTAGTGAACAGGTTAAATACTTAGGAGTGATAATGGATGCCAAACTGAACTGGAATGCTCATCTTGAGTGTGTGATCGGTAAGGCAGCCAGTGCTTTCTGGATATGCTCAAAAACATTTGGCAGTAATGGGGTCTAAGACTAAAAATGATAATGTGGATTTATACATCCATAATACGTCCAAAAGTAACGTATGCTTCACTTGTGTGGTGGCCAAAACAAAAGCGGCTACTGCACAGAAAAAGCTTACAAAACTTCTACGGCTAGTATCCATTGCTATAACGGGAGCGAGGCGCAGCACTCCATCAATTGCGTTGAATGCAATTCTAAATCTGCTGCCTTTGCACGAATACGTGCAACTAGAAGCGGAAAAGAGTATGCTTAGACTTCAACGGTTGAAAACGTTCATGCCTGGTGACTTAGTCGGTCACCTGAGAATTTCACAATGTTTTCAAAATGGGCCAGTGATGTATATGAATGGAGACTGGATGAAACCTGTGGAAAACCATGACATCCCTTACAAGATATGTGAAACATCGCGTATAGATTGGTCGGAGGTTCCACTGTTCGACATGGCTTTCACAGATGGCTCAAACATTGGAACAAAAACGGGAGCAGGAATCTTCGGCCCTGGGGTAGAAATTTCAGTGGCGAAGGGAAACTATGCAACGGTTTTCCAAGCGGAGATCTTTGCTATAATAAAATGTGTTAACGTTTGTCTGAAGAGAAAATATAGATATACAAATATTTGTATTTTTACAGACAGCCAAGCAGCACTCAAAGCGTTAAGTAATTATAAATGTACATCCAAACTTGTCTGGGAATGCATTCTTTCATTGCGAAATGTGTGCCAATAGAACTCGGTAAATTTATTCTGGGTTCCGGGACACTGTGGCATTGAAGGCAATGAAAGGGCAGACGAGCTTGCTAAACAAGGTTCAAATGCACAGTTTATTGGCCCAGAACCATTCTGCGGTATTTCATACTGTGCCATAAAAATGGAATTAAGGCTTGCTTCATTTAGAATTGGAACAAACTTTTGCTCATATTGTGGCGCTCCTGGTGGACAGATTTGGAAGTTCTTGGCGCCCACGTGTCGGGAATTTTGTCAGCTTCACGTATGTATTTTTGACATTCCGCAAATGGACTGTACTTTGTAAACAATCAACATGGAAGCCGAAAGAAGGGAAAAAAATGTGCACAGTTATTTGGAAAATCCATTGTGGTCTGCATCTAGGCAAGCTAAACAGCTGAAATTGCCCAGAAATACCGTATGGCGCGTTATCAAACGGTATAAGGAAACATTGACGACGATTCGGAAGCCTCAAGCTAATCGTCGGAGTGAAACTGTCGACCGAAAACTGCGTGGTAAGATTTTGAAGACGATTAAGAGGAATCCCAATCTGTCGAACCGTGATTTGGCCAGAAAATTCGGTGCTGCCCATAGTACCGTGAGGAGAACTCGACTCCGGGAAGGAATCAAGTCGTATCGAGCTAGCAAACAGCCAAATCGGACCGAACAGAATAGTGTGGCCAAAATCCGTGCTCGGAAGCTATACGACCAGGTGCTGACCAAGTTCGGCGGGTGTCTTCTGATGGACGATGAAACCTATGTCAAGGCTGCCTTCGGGCACACCCAGGTCAAAAATTTTACTTGGCAACGGCTCGGGGGGATGTTCCAGCCAAATCTAAATTTGTTTTTGCCGACAAATTTGCACGAAAATTCATGATTTGGCAGGGCATTTGCTGCTGTGGCAAAAAAACGAAAGTTTTCGTTACAAATAAGACAATGACGTCGGAACTATACCAAAAAGAGTGTCTCCAAAAACGAATTTTGCCGTTCATTCGATCCCACGACCATCCCGTAATGTTTTGGCCAGATTTGGCAAGCTGTCAATACAGCAAAGTCGTTCAAGAATGGTATGCAGAGAAAGGGGTCCAGGTTGTTCCGAAAAACCTTAACCCACCCAACTGCCCCCAGTTCCGCCCTATTGAGAAATACTGGGCAATCATGAAGAGGAAACTCAAGGCAAAGGGAAAGGTTGTCAAAGACATCAATCAGATGAAGACCTGGTGGAATAAGATAGCTTAAACGATGGACGAAGAAGGTGTGCGCCGCCTAATGAGCCGTGTTATAGGAAAAATTTGAGAATTCCTTCGAAACCGTGACGAATAATTTTATCCGTATTTTTTCTTAAAAGTATGAAGAAAACGCTACATTTGTATAAAAAAAGATCTTGAATTCAATAATAAATAACTGAAATACAGGCAATTGTTTTTGTTCCAATTCTATCTGCAGCAAGCTTTAGAAAGAAGAGAAAGCTTTAGTAAGCTCTTATAGTAGTATTCTCAGCTAATATGTGTTTATTCATTCCCTGATAGTTTCAAAAATATCCGACTTAAAATGAATATTTGGTGGTAATTTTTCTCTGTTGCATTTTTTGCGAGTACAACCTTCAATAGAGAAGTGCCGAGGGAACCTTCTTTCTACTTCTATGAAGCTTATTCGAATGTTTTCCGTTGATGAACCAGTTCGAACATAGTTTTCAGTAGTTACATCTGATTTTCATTCCAAAATGTCCTTTACATTTACCAAAAGTTCCCTCAGTGCAGTACTCATATCTCTTGAAACATTTACAGTTTTTGGCCTTTCAAACTTTGTTTTGGTTGACGCCGGTTAAGAGTAATAAAAATATGGTTAGTAAAGCTTAATCTTTTTGTGTTTTCGTATTTACGTGGGGCGAGAGGCAACCACGCTTAGCACTACACCACCGGCGCCGTCAAAACCTGCACGGCCATGAATTTAAAATCAATTTTGAGTCGTTTTTGACTCACTTTCGTCAAAATTGGTGTCACTCAAATATGAGCAAATGTAACTGGGATTGACAAGTCGACATATTCAAAACATCCATCTGATTTAGTGCGTTACAGACACTGTAGACTCATATATGAGTGACTCTACTTTTGACGAAAATGAGTCAAAAACGACTCAAAACTGAGTAGAATTGATGGCCGTGTGAAACCGTTGTTCAAAAGGTCAAAATTCTCTCATTCTCTTCCATGAATTACAGCGTCATTATACATTTTCCGAGCGGCTACATAGTGCAGTGCAGATCGAAAGACATCAGAATTGGCTTGCATATTTATCATGCAAATAGTACAACGAAAAATTTATAGGCGTAAATCTATAAACGTAAGAGGAAGTAAATAAAGCGAGGTTGTCAATGTTACTTTCGGCCTTCACGGCCAGTCATTTTCTGAGCCGTTTTTGACTCAATTTCGTTATTGGTGGAGTCTGACTCATCGACTAAAATCAGATGGATGATTTTGATTTGTCGATTTGTTAATACCAGCTATATTTACTCAAATTTTAGTGATTTCACTAATGACGAAAACAACTCAAAACTGAGTTAAAATGACTGGCCAAAAAGGATACATTACAACACAATTTTCAGTCTTTTTTCTGACTCTTTTTTGTCAAAAGAGGAATCACTTTTCAATTTGACTAAATAAAACTGGGATTGACAAGTCGACAAATCAAAAACACTCATCTGATTTAAATCGAGATGTTGGACGGATTCTCAGATACGATAAGGACGAGTCAGGAGAAAGTCGAATAGACTCCTTTGATGATCCCAGTATGCTTTGAAATGCAATTGCAATGACGTTTTATAAACATGAGATCATTAACAATCGCATGTAAGAAATCAATTCAAGCTGAACAATGCATTAGGTCCTTAGTAACATTGGGAGACTCTCTTTGTCGACTTTCTCTCTGCGTTCCTACGGCCTTGTAAAAACATGTTCAAGTATTTTCAGCGTACAGTACGGTAATATAAAATGTAATTAACGATACGATACCGTAAAACGGGGCGAATAGAAACAAAACTTCCCACTCTTAAACATATTACTACTAGCCTATGATTTTCTTCAAAAAGTAAGCGGACATATTTTTCCCAGTTAGTATGACACTGAAAGAAATTCACCAAGCTATTCGTGGGTTGGCAACACTGCTGTCATTTTTTTTAGAAAATTCGAAACATGGAGGTTCAAGTTTCATGCGCTTGTGAGTGCTCATAAACTTATCTTGTAGAAGCCATTTTATTTGATTCTCAACTTGTTCGCCTGCTGTAATCGGTAGATTATTAACTGAAAATGACGTCAAATAATTCTTATGATGTAATTCGCGCTCTTCATTTTTAGAAAACAATGGTTAGGAACTACAAACCGAAAGGTTCAACATCCTATAAAAAAGTGGATTCACACATTTTGAAGCAGGCCATTGAAGATGTTGCAAATAAAAAAATGTCCTTACGCCAAGCAGCTGCGCACTATGGTATCAGCTACTCGGTAATTTATCGGCATGCAAAAAAAGGAAATTCCATCAAACCCCAAGGTGGACAAACTTGCCTTTCTGAATCCGACGAAGCCTTGTTGGTGCAAAGGCTGAAACTGTGCTCGGAATGGGGGTATCCCGTAGATACCTGGATGTTACGCCTCATTGTTCAAGAATATTTAGACAGAACCGGAAAGAAAATTACAAAATTCAAACGAAATCTTCCAGGACCGGATTTTGTTTATTCCTTTTTAAGAAGGCATAAACGGGAGCTGTCCTACAGGATGTGCCAGAACATCAAAAGGAACCGGTGTGCGGTTTCAAATAAAATCGTCAACGAGTACTTTGACAGATTGCACAAGGAACTCCAGGATGTTCCTGCTTCCAACATCGTAAACTACGATGAAACGAACCTGTGGGAAGACCCGGGAAAAAAGAAGGTTATTACAAGACGAGGCTGTAAGTACCCGGAACGTGTTATGAATAGTACTAAAGCGTCTGTTTCGGTGATGTTTAGTGCGGCAGGAAACGGGACAATATTACCTCCGTATGTCGTGTACAAGGCTCTTCATTTGTATAACTCATGGACTGAAGGTGGGCCACAGCACGCTAGATACAATCGTTCAAAGTCGGGTTGGTTTGATTGTTCTTCTTTTGAAGACTGGTTGTCTACAATCGCAATTCCCTATTTGAAGAAGCAAACGGGAAAACGAGTTTAACGCTAAAGGTCATTGAGTTGTGCTCCGATAACGACATCAGTTTGATATTTCTCCCAGCCAACTCAACCCACTTAACACAACCACTAGATGTGGCATTTTTTCGTCCGCTCAAAACTGCTTGGCGTAAGATCCTTGAAACATGGAAATTGTCCCAAGGAAAATACGAAGCGGCTCTACCAAAAGACAGATTCCCAAGGCTTTTGAAGCAGTTGATGGATGATATAAAGAACCAAGGACCAAAAAATGTTCGAGCAGGCTTCAGAAAATATGAAATAGTTCCGTTGGATAGATCGCCAATGCTACGGATGTTACCCACAGTACCGAACCCTGGAGACGGTCAAAAGTTTGACGAGAGTTTAATTTCTTTGCTACGAGATGCTCGGTATGGACCAACACAGGCGTCTTCTACTAAAGAAAAACGATCGAAGATTCAAGTACTACCAGGACAAAGTGTTACTGGAAGCGCAAATATTGTCTCGGATGATCCAGAACCGGCAGAAATGATCGACGCACCACCGATTCCATCGAATCTTAATAAGGAAAATTTAAGAACATATCCCTTTGTAAAGTTTACCTACTCCAAGTAATGAACCGGCATAACTTCTTCTTTTTGATATTGTTCAACTTTTTTTCGATCATTGTTATTTGCTTTTACATTATATTATCAATAAATCTGTTCAAACTGTTTTGTTTTGTTTTGTTTAGCCCATTTAGGGGCTAATAGAAACACGCAATATTTTATCTTATAAAAAAAGGATTTGGTGATTGTTTTCAAATAGTTGTAATAGCATTCATAGAGGGAGGTAATACCCATACTTTAAAGTATTGGACTTCATTCTACAGCCCATCGTTTTTTTTGTACGCCTTGAAATATGTTGGATAGTGTTTCTATTCGCCCCGTTTTACGGTACGTCATGGATCGTTTTATAGTCAAATCGTTTTATAGACAAACTTTTAACCAAAGAGAAAGTCGGCGAAGAGAATCTCGCAATGTTACGTAGGACATAATGCAATGTTCAGTTTGGATTCAGTACAGGAATAATTTGTGATTATTAATAAAGCAAGAAAAATAAAGCATAATCCAGAAATCCTTGAGATAACAATATTTTTTTTTGTAGTTTTTAGTATTGTGCAGTATGGACATAGATCAATCAGGAAACATAAAAATCGTCGAAAATTACTGCAAAAGTGCTCAAGAACTATTACTAGTTTTAAAGAGGCTTTGAAGCGTTCTATGTTCATGTCTTAAGTCCGATTTATGAGAGCATGACAAAAGCAACAGAACTCCACTTTAACGAGACAAGCAAGACCTATCGTATTGCATTTAGAACCCTAAACTGGAAGCCGACAAAATTAAAAATGCAATGAAAAGAGAACTGCAAATGTCAAGAAAGAAGCACAACTTTACGCGAATGTTTATGAAAACATGGCAAGAGCAAAGAAGAAAAAGGATGCCGATAACGCACACGTGCAGATCTCGCGCGACCTTCTGCCGGAGATAATCTCACCGAGAATGAAGCAAGCCGCAGAGATTCCGCACGACCGCATCAGCCAGCGATATTTCAAAATATGCGCGCTCACTGATTAAATGAATATTTCCCGTTCCTCATTCGCGCTCTTCGCTCGAGTACGTTTAAAATCACAGCTCTTCAACCCAAGAGCAGGACGACGGCAACGTTCCTCACTAATCCGAACACATACCTTCCGCCGAAAACGTGGGTGGACCGTGCCAAAGCAGCGCGGCAAGAATGAAGAATTTAATAGAAAAAAAAGCAATGAATTTTAACAAGATTTCGATTGTTTGATGAGAATGGCGACTGCTGGCTGCTGCTGCTGCTGCTAGCGACCTACCAAACGGTCTATTACCTTCATCCGGACGGACACTGGATCGTAGAACTGAGTGCGGCGGATGTGTGCAACGGTGTATGAAGCATAATCATCGATGCAGACATACTTCCCGCGCAAATCTGAGCCAATTCAAAGTTCACAACCCCCGATTCGGGAGGGAATGAAAATGCAAACTGATGAAAACTAAGGAAAAAATCTGTAACTTTTGTCGCTTTTAAGCGCGGCTTGTAAACAAGGCCATTTCCGTTTGGAAATTGTCTGGGAAATCGAATGGAACTGGTTTCAATCACCGCACGGATATGGTTGTGGAGTTATAGAGCTTATTTTACCCCACTTCCCTTATATTCTTGAATAATTTAAAGATATCTTTGCATGGAGTCGCTCAAGATCAACAAAATAGTGCTAACTCCATGTGAAATTTCCTGGAAAATCGAATAGAAGCTGTTTCATTTACCGCACGGCTCTGTGAACGAAGATATGGCTGGATTTACTCCACTTCCCTTGTATTATTGAATAGTTTATAGATATCTTTGCTCGAAGTTGCTCAAAATCAACTAAATAGTTCTAATCCCATGTGAAATTTTCTGGAAAATCGAATAAAGGTTGATTCAACCACCGCACAACTCTGTGAATAGAGATATGGCTGGTTTACCCCACTTCCCCTTATATTATTGAATAATTTATAGATATCTTTGCTCGAAGTCGCTCAAGATCAACAAAATATAACTAATCGTATGCGAATTTTCTGGAAAATCGAATAGAGGTTGTTTGAACCACCGCACGGCTCTGTGAAGAGATATGGCTGATTTTACCCCACTTCCTTGTATTATTGAATAATTTATAGATATCTTTGCTCGGAGTCGCTCAAGATCAACAAAATAGGACTATTCCTATGTGAAATTTCCTGAAAAATCGAATAGAAGCTGTTGCAACCACCGCACGCCTTTGTTAACAGAAATATGGCTGGTTTTACTCACTTCCCTTGTATTATTGAATATTTTATAGATATCTTTGCTCGAAGTCGCTCAAGATCAACAAAATAGGACTAGTCCTATGCGAAATTTCCTGGAAAATCGAATACAAGTTTGTGTCAAGCACCGCACGGCTCTGTGAAGAAGAGATATGGCTGATTTTACCCCACTTCCCTTATATTATTGAATAATTTATAGATATCTTTGCTCGAAGTCGCTCAAGATCAACAAAATATAACTAGTCCTATGTGAAATTTCCTGGAAAATCGAATACAGTGTTGTTTCAACCACCGCACGGCTCTGTGAAGAGAGATATGGCTGATTTTACCCTACTTCCCCTTGTATTATTGAATAATTTATAGATATCTTTGCTCGGAGTCGCTCAAGATCAACAAAATAGGACTATTCCTATGTGAAATTTCCTGAAAAATCGAATAGCAGCTGTTGCAACCACCGCACGACTTTGTGAACAGAAATATGGCTGGTTTTACCCCACTTCTCCTTATATTATTGAATAATTTATAGATATATCTCTCTTCACAGAGCCGTGCGGTGGTTGAAACAGCCTGTATTCGATTTTCCAGGAAATTTCACATACGAATAGTGCTATTTTGTTGATCTTGAGCGACTCCGAGCAAAGATATCTATAAATTATTCAATAATACACGGGAAGTGGGTAAAATCAGCCATATCTCTTTCGCGGAGCCGTGCGGTGGTTCAAACAACCTGTATTCGATTTTCAGAAATTTCGCATAGAGACTAGTCATGTTTTGTTGATCTTGAGCGACTTGAGCAAAGATATCTATAAATTATTCAATAATATAAGGGAAGTGGGGTAAAACCAGCCATATCTCTGTTCACAAAGTCGTGCGGTGGTTGCAACAGCTTCTATCCGATTTTTCAGGAAATTTCACATACGAATAGTCCTATTTTGTTGATTTTGAGCGACTCGAGCAAAGATATCTATAAATTATTCAATAATACAAGGGAAGTGAGGTAAAATCAGCCATATCTCTCTTCACAGAGCCGTGCGGTGGTTGAAACAACCTGTATTCGATTTTTCAGGAAAATGCGCATAGGACTAGTTATATTTTGTTGATCTTGAGCGACTTCGAGCAAAGATATCTATAAATTATTCAATAATATAAGGGGAAGTGGGGTAAAACCAGCCATATCTCTGTTCACAGAGTTGTGCGGTGGTTGAATCAACCTTTATTCGATTTTCCAGAAAATTTCACATGGGATTAGCACTATTTAGTTGATTTTGAGCAACTTCGAGCAAAGATATCTATAAACTATTCAAGAATCGCCGGCTGCTGCTAAAAGGGTTTTTTTCGTGTAGCAACGTTTATGCACGGGAGATAAGCGGCGCTTTCCCGATGCGGACGATCCGGGAGACGGAAAAATCAACTCATAAATCCATTTCTTCATACAGCCAGCCCGAACCAAATGGATCCTAAGCCAGCCATGGGCGTGCGTAGGATCGAGGCCCACCATGGCACGCCACCGGCCTAAGAAAAAACACGCGCACAGCAGATCGGTCCTGCAAATGAGATTCGTTTCCTTGGAAAAGATGTGCCACCGCAGCCCAAGGTCTCGACCGCAAAATGTGTACGAACCTCCGTGCTTTGCTGCTGACTCTTCACCAAGTGTGTGGTGTCGGTGCTGTTGCCTGAAAGTTGGGTTCCGGCGCTTCGACGCTCGATGTAGAATGCCAGGCACAGCAGCACCGAATCGACCAACCAACCAACGAGCACCGGACAACTTTGCCGCCAGCCAGTCAGTCAGTCCGTTCGGTTCGGTTCGAGTTGAGCACGCTCATCAAGAAGCAAAGAGGCAACCCAAAGACCGGGAGAATGGAGAAGGCCGAAGGACTCGAGAAGTGGATTGAGTTTAGCATTTCAATTTATATTCTCGCTTCGTTTTCCCATTCATTCTTCTTTGGGGTTTTCCGTTTCGTGTGTTTTCTGGAAACGGTCCGTTCTGACTGTGAGAAATGTGTCCGATGTGCTCTGGGTGCTCAGGTCCAACGCGGTGGCCCGATAGCGGGATGTTTCGATAAAATCACCCGAACAGCGAAGTTATCGGAATAACCAACCCAGGCGGATCCATCATTCCAAAAGAACATCACAATTTCCGACCTTTGCCCATGGGGGCACACCGTGTTCTGGTCCCGGTGCCACGGTGCTCGATCTCCAGATGCTTTCGAGTTGCGAGGGACCGGTTCCAACGCTATGCAGCAGCGACCGGGTTCTATTTAGTGCTGATTCTACCCGACACCGCCATGAGCCACGACATGTACCTACACATTTATTCGGCGAAGGGAACGAGAGAACCAAACAGCACAAAAAAAAACTTCTACAAAAGCCAGAAAAATATTAAGATAGAGCAAAGGCGAAGGCGAAAAAACATCCAACAACCATACACTCTGCATTATAGCGACGACGATGTTCTGTTGCTGAGGTTTTTTGCCTTCTCATGCTCTTGCGTTTTCTCAAAATACCTACCATCCATACGGGAATGGAAGAGCCCCCGTGTCGGTCTGTGGGCCGTTTTTGTTGCCGGTGCTGCTGGAATCCAGAAGAGAGGTGTGCGAGATGATGATATGGCGGTGGGATCGGTTCTTTCGTTCCGTTCCATGTGCGCTTCACTTCAGCAAACACCGCACGGCAATAAGAGCGCGCATGGTTCGGCTCCAAGGGGAATTGGGGTGATGTGTATGTGTGTATGAGGAGTGTTGGTAAGAATTTCACAAATGGGGATAATTGTTCGGGAAATTTTGATGTAATGTGTTTTGCTTTTCTTCGAAACAATTTAATCATGGCAGCTTTTGTTTCGCCGAATCTGAAGATGAGACAATGATAGAAAAATTAAATTCGCAATAAATAGTTCAGTCGGTATAAAATATGACCTAAAGATGAACGTCGATAGAATATAACAATTTTCGAATGCGAAAATGACATGTGTATTGCAGGCTAAAAAACGTGTATTGCAGGCTCGACTTGTTTTATAATGTCTAATACCCTACCAGGATCGTTTTGCCAAATTTTAGGTTTTTTTTTGCACGGCTCTTTTGCACGGATTTTGGAATTAGCACAGTTTTTTTTACACTGGTTGGAAAAAACAATGTTAATTCCGGAATCTGTGCAAAAAAGCCGTGCAAAAAACCGTGCAAAAACCTGAAATTTGGCAAAACGATCCTGGTAGGGTATTAGACTTTATAAAACAAGTCGAGCCTAACTGGGATCAGGGGCTATGTTATGTCAACCAATGTCCATCACACCCTAATTGTGAAAAAATATTTGACTTGCATCTAATCTAATATGGGTCACAGAACAATAATCCTAATGAATGGATAGAGTTGTGTTTTGGCTCTACAGAAGGATAAATAAACAATAGGAAACTTATCCCTCTGATTTCATTCGGCCGAACACACTTTGAAACGCCTGGGGATTGCACATTGGCCTATGAAAGTAAAGAAAAAAAAATGGATTCAGTGGCAGTTCCTTTAAGATATCCTATTTGAACTAAAATCTCGTATCAAGTACCAATTTAAATTGATAACACGGCAACAAATAAATTGGATTTTACGGCACTTACAGCTCTCTACTCTACCCTCTAAAAAATGATAAATTGAAAATTACAACATTGCTACACCGTAAGTGCCAAACCACTTGTACACGGAGAATCAACAGAGACTAACACAAATCTCAATGATGATGTGCTGATATGTACTACCACTCATGGAAACTAAGTCCGAAAGCAACTAGCTCCACCCATTTTGTTTCACTTGATCTAGCTTTAATAATAACGGGAAAAGGTTAGATAGATCGATACACAACTTTTTTTCCCCCCTTGTTGGGGACGTATTGCTACTGCGACCATTGATTTGATTTATTGTGGCGCTTTTTATTTATGCCATATTATCGCAATGATAAGTTACTATTTGGACTAACTACCACTACGGCAGTAGGCAATTTTCCCAAGCAGGTACTACATTTCTTATGAAGTGTACTACTTGATTGGGAGCAGCGTTCCAGACCTCACAGGGTTCAATGAGCCCCTTGCCAAAAAATCTGCATCGTTTATTGAATAGTGCAACACAGTCGCACATTAAATGCTTAGAGCTTTCGCTCTCTAATCCACAAAAGCGGCATTTATCTTCATGAAGTTTACCGATGATTTTCAGGTGATATTTACTCGGACAATGTCCAGTTATCAAACCAGTGTATGTTCTCAAGTCGTGTTTCGAAAGTTTAAGTAACTTTTTCGTATGAGAAGCGTTAGGCTTAATGAACTGTTTGGATTGCCGGGCATTGGAGGTACTATTCCAGATAGCCTGTACTTTGTCCTTTTTCCAGTTCTTTAGTTCTACTTTTAAGGCGCAAGAAGATAAACCAATAAATGGTTCGGGCCCTATTAATTGCATGGATGACCCTATGTTTGCCATCTGATCAGCTTTATCGTTTCCTTCAATTCCGCAATGACCACGAACCCAATAGAGGTTAACCATGTTGCGACAGGACAATTGCTGTAAAAATTGTGCGCATTCCCACACCAGTTTAGATGTGAATGTTTTTGACTTTAAAGAATTCAGAGCTGCTTGGCTGTCTGAACAATTGCATATGTTTGCATTTTTATAATTTCTTTTCATACAGATTAATGCACATTCCAGTATGGCATATATTTCAGCTTGAAACACTGTGGGATATTTTCCCATTGCCACATACAAGTTTATCCCAGGACCAGTTATACCAGCCCCTACCAAACTATTTTGCTTGAACCATCTGTATAGTAGATTGTTGAGCCCGGACGAAAACCCGGTTCTCTTTTATCCCAATCAGCACGAGTAGCTGCATGGACTGTGAATTTATGATTGAAGTAGTTTCTCCTAAGCATACAATCTTCACTTATCAATAATAAAAGATTTATCGAAAACTCTTTTAGGATACTCAAGTGTCCAATAAGATCTCCATCGAAGAAATTCATGGACCGTTTGAGCCTTAGAGGCTATTTTTTCCGCATCCTGTAGTATAAATTGATCTAGAGGAAGAATGTTGATATAGAGCATCTAGTGCTTTTGATGGAGTACTACACATTGCCCCAGTTATAGAGATAGTAGCAAGCCTTTGCAGCTTGTTCAGTTTCTCTTAAGCCTTTATCTGTTTAGTCTTCGGCCACCAGATAAGCGAGGCATACGTGATTCTGGGCTTGACTATAGTTGAATATATCCAGTGAATCATGTTAGGCTTAAGGCCCCATTTCTTTCTCTTTTACAGATCCAGAAGGCATTGGTTGCCTTTCGTATTTGTTGGTCAATATGACTGTTCCAGCAAAGATGCTTATCTAAAGTTACGCCTAAATATTTGACCTCTGAAGATATAGACAGTTTAACGCCTCCTTATTTAAGGTCAGTGAAGGAGATTTTCCGTTTTTTAGTAAAAGGTACGATTGTCGTTTTTTTGGGATTGATATTTAATCCCTCGGTTTTACACCACAATAGTGTGTATGATAATGCTATTTGCATTCTCTCAAACATGATAGTATCGTTTTTACCACGGACTATAATGACAATGTCGTCCGCAAAGCCAATTATTTCAAATCCTTTAAACTTTAGTTTTACAAGGAGATCATCAACAACAAGAGACCATAGGAAGGGAGACAAGACGCCCCCTTGAGGACAGCCCTTTACAGCTGTTACTTTCACCTCTGAGCCTCCAAGATTTGCTGATATTTCTCTTTTGGATAGCATTTCAACAATCCAATTAATTATTTTATTGTTGAAGCCACGATTTCTCATAGCTCTTATCATCGAGTGGAAGGAGGCATTATCAAAAGCACCTTCGATGTCAAGAAACGCTGCAAACAGAATTTCCTTAGCAGTGAAGGACTTTTCTATTTTTTTAACTAGAATGTGAAGGGCTGCTACAGTTGATTTACCTGTCTGATAATCGAATTGTGCTTTTGATAATGGATTATTGGTTAGTATCTCAGATTCAACATGTTCATCAATATTTTTTTCCATTAATTTCAACAATATTGATGATAAACTTATAGGCCTAAATGACTTTGGTGAAGACTTGTCTTTTTTATTTGCCTTCGGTATAAATACTACGCTGACTTGCCTCCACTTTTTTGGGATATATCCCAGTAAGAAGCTGGCTTTGAATAGTCTGTTTAAGTCAGGAAAACAGATTTACATTTTTGGACATGTGCCGGAATAATTCCGTCTGGACCAGAAGATTTGAAGGGACTAAATGAGTCAATGGCCCATTCAATTTTTGAGTTAGTAAAAATCTTATTTACTAAATTTGCAGGCACCTCGTTAAGGATTTCATAGTCATTGCCATGTTTATTTTGTACCGCATATGCTGTAGTTGCGCTACTTTGCATGCAGTTTAGATCTTGTTGTTGATCAGTAGTAGGAAGAGACCCTGGGAAGTGAGTATGCATCATTAGTACCAGAGTTTCATTAGCATTTTCAGTAAACATCTATTTGTATCCACGGGATTATGCAGACACTCCTGCCAACGACAAGATAGAATAATTGGTCAAAAAGGCAAGCTATATAACAAGAGAACGATTGGGGAGAAAAGCCCACCCTCTATTCACAAACTGTTAGCAACCGGGAGTAGGCATTCTCACTTTCCTCATCCAATTCGCTTCCTTCAATCGGGTGCCCTGATGGGCCCTTCCATATTCCGCTTATAGGAATGTATACGTAAGTTCTATCGCTATCTGTGCACGGCGATAATTTGAATAATTGGCGGAAATATATCAATGTTTAACAAAATGGAAATCACCATGCTCGCAAGAACTGCCATCTAGCAAAGCATTAAAATCCTTTGCTTTTAATGTTCTATGAACAAATTTCTAATTGATTTCCGTCACATGTAGCCCTTAGGAAATGTAAACAGAAATTTAACATTGCTAGAACTGCTCTGTGCCATTGGCAGTATATGAGCACGATCAAGCGCGAATTCTTTTCCCTTCTCTACTGCGCTCTGCGGTAGCTACCTACAAACTACCGTGCTCTTCAATACTTTCTCTTCACATCTCTCTAGCAGAAATTGCTGTCCACTCCTAGAATTGCATGTTGAGAAGAAGGATATTTCAAATTTTCAAACAAAATAAATTTAGTTCGTCTTATTAAAAAATCACTTTGTTTTCCCAATATAAAACCACAATCATTATTTGTGAGTGGCCCAAATAGCCTCCTTACTGTTGGTTTAAATCGGTTCAAATCGGATATCGGTACTAATTTTCAAATATTTCACTTGACAGCTTATCGTTAACCAAAACGAACCCTGCTGCTACCCAATCCTGTAATCCAAAATCCCAGTGATTTTTCGTTGGAGATGCAGAGGTGTTCCCTAGCTTCCTATACAAAGTCAGAGTATCACGTCGACTTTCTTCCCACCTCTCCATACTTGACCTGCATTGGGGCGGGCAGGCGCCGGTATTGCCTTAAATTGAGATCACCAGTTTTCACACATTGAAGATGTATGTTACTTCCAAGCATCATCTGTTGGTTCTCTGTGTAATAACAGCTGAGCTGGCAAAAAAAAGAGTAGCAACCTCGGCTGGTCAATCATGCTCATGCTCAAAATTGATAGAGTTCGTCTAAGTGAACACTTTTAAAACTACAGTTAAAATTAATCGGTTGTTTTATTTCGTTTGGCTCATCTACTAGCTCGCTGGATTGATTTATTAACAAAATAGTATCGACGAAATATTCATTAAATCAGCGTGCTTCATTTGTTCATACTGTTCATATGTGCCATTGGAGGCTATAGACCGCGATGAGCAATTACTAGGTTAGAAAAATGTTCCGGTAACGATACTCTTAAGTAAACAGTCGTTTATCAGTGGCACGAACGTTTCAGAAGTGGTCGTGAGTCAGTGAACGATAATGAGAGACGTGGTAGTCCATTGACATCTAAAACCAACGAAAATATCAACATAATTAAAGAATGGTTGATCGTAGACGGCAAATTGACCATTTAAGAAATGGCAGAGGCGCTGGAAATTGCTTCTGGATCTGTTCAAGACATTTTGGTTAATGATTTGACGTGTCGCTCCAGAGCTGGTGCCGAAAGACTTGATTTCCATACAAAAACGGAACCGCGTTGACGTCTTGGCGGATAAAACCGCTGAAGTGGCCCCCACAAAGCCCGAACCTCAACCACATCGAGAATTTCTGGACGATCCTAGATGCCAGGGTTGACAAAATTGGTGTTACCAATAAATTCAAATATTTCAAAGCCCTGAAGCGCGCTTAGAAAGAGCTTGATCCACAGCACCTAAGGAACCTGGTGAAGAGCATGCCGAAGCGCCCGCTGCTGATGCTGAAGGCCAAAGGAGGACACATGAATTATTAAAATGCTTTGTTTTACTTAAATTTATCTTCCCGCTAACTCAAGGGCAGTTTTTATGACCTTGAACATCCCAAGATGTCTCATTATATCGGTTGACCTTCCAAAAGACTCACTTAATTTGGTCAAATACAAACTGTTACTTTGTTTAGTTCAAAAAGCTGTAGATTTTAAGTTTTGAGTTTCAGTACAGTTTGGATAACCTAGAACATCCGAAGATTATCTCTTAATGTCTGTTGTTCTTCCAAAATATTCAATGAATATGTTTCAATACACATTGTAGCTTTGCAGAGCCCAAAAAGCTTTTGTAACAACTGTAGGTCCTATGTTCTGATCTCAAGGATAGTTTGGATGAGCTAGAACATGTCATATTGCATTATAATGTTTGTTACTTTAAGAATGTCAATTGAATATATTTGAATGTCTATTGTAACTTTGTATCGACTTAAATGTACTGTTACAACTGTAAATCTTAAGTTCTGAAAGCCAAAACAGTTTGGATGACCTAGACCTTCTCAAGATTATTTTCTTGCGTATTTTCACGTACGAAAATATTCACTGAATATTCTTGAATACGTGACGTAACTTTGTATAGCCCAAAAAACGACTGTTTCTAACGTAGATTCCAAGTTCTGAAATGCAGGATGGTTTGGATTACCTAGAGGAGCTCAAAGTTAAAGAATAATGACTTGACCTTCCAAAATATTCATTGAATATACTTGAATATATAGCTAAAACACCTACTGTTACAACTGTAGATCTTATGTTTTGAACGCAAAGACAGTTTGGAATATCCCAAGATTGTCGCATTTGTATGTTGGTCTTCCACACTATTCAATCAATATTGTAAAATATATATTGTTCCTTTGCACACTCCAAAAACCGACTCTTACAACTGTAGATCGTATGTTCCGAACTCAAGGACACTTTGGATGACCTAGATTATCCCAGTTTATCTCATGTTTTTTTACGTTCGAAAATATACACTAAATATGGTTTAATACGTAGCGTAACTTTGTATAGCCCAAAAAGCTATAGTTACTACTGCAGATCTTAAGTTCTAAACTCAAGGGCAGTTTGGATGACCTACAATCTCCCCGAAAGATTTAAATGGGGGGGATATACAGTTAGAAAAATTTTTTTTTTGTTGCATTAAAAAAAGTTAGTAAATATTCGGTAGAATACCCAAGTAGCACACTACGATCAAAGTTGTTTGTGGTAACTTGATTATGCAAGTCATGTTTATGTTATATCAACTAAAACTGAATCTGAAACCGAATTTCGAAAAAATTCGAACTCCAAGTGTTTCTTTTTATCGTTTTTCGAAGACGCCTTTTTCGCGCGCAGCAGGTATTTTGCGATAATTAAAACTTTCAACGCGTTTTTCTCAAAACAGCATTTTCGGAGTTTATGCCGGAGATAACTCTAATTATTCGATTAAACTGAAACTAATAGGATTTTTCTTATAATAGTATTACCTTGTATATGAGTTAAAAATTATTGTAATATTTTATTATTAAATATGGAAAAATGTGATAAAATGGCGGAAAAATGTGGATTTTTTCAAAAAAGTTGCAAAAGGGTGCAAATTTTTTTTCAATTCATCTCAAATGTAAATGTAATTATTGTAATTTTTTTGGGTTAGCAGGTTTCAGATCAAAACTGCGACCAAGAGAGCCGGCACAAGCAACATGCAACAACTGTTTCAATGCACTCTGACGGCCGCCATTTTGTTGAAAAAAATTTGAAAAAAATATTTTTGTATACTTCATGGATACACTTATAATTGTTAATAAGTTTTGATTGATTTGAGTAAAAATTTCCCCTGAAATTTTTTTTTCAAAAATGAGTTTTTTTCTCGTTCTAACTGTATATCCCCTCTTAAAGTTTATCACAAGAATTTAATAATACGTATGCATATGTACAATATTCTAAAACAACGCTCTACACTTTTAACAAGGCATTTATCTTTTCTTCCGGAACTTCTTCATATTCAGGATGTACTAGGTCGCCAATTAGGCCTTAAACTCATTTGTTTTTTTTATATATCCCAGATGGAAAACAAATTTGCCAAAGACAGTGTACACTTTTATTCAATCTGTGAGATTTTAGCCATTATCCTTTTGGGGTCATATATGTCCATACGCCAGAAGGAGTTGATATACTTTTAAGGCAAGGCTTAACGTTTATGAATTTTTCAATAGTATGTGGTCTGAAATCACCAATGTTCTGTATTGAAATTTACGCGTCAAAATACTTCTGATCGATTGGTTTAAAAAATTGAAAATCTTTTGAGAAATGACTGAGATATTAATGCTAAAAATCTGACCACTTTTCGTGACGGTCGCAATGCGATTTTTTTTCCCAGTATAGAAAACAAAGACGTTGACCTACGTCAAAAATGTCAATAAATTCTAATGGCAGTGGCGTCTTGTCCACAGATTCAACCTGTTTATTGAACAGTTGTTTTACTTTACTCTGAGATTGTCTTAGCCGTCACTATTTTTAAGAATGTCAAAAGCAGATTTTGCGTTCAAATTCAAATACTATTAATTATAATGTGTTGGTTTTTTTCAACTTGGAACACAGTGAACAAAATTAAATTTCTTTTGATTTTTAATGGGTGATGCTTTTGTTTTGAAAAATTGTGACGCCTTTAATGTTACAAAACATTATCTTCATCATGACACAACCTATTATTCAAAACCAAAGAGACGAAACGCTCATTTTTTCGAAAATTATTATTAACGCAACATCTGTCACTTTCTAGTCGAAAACATAAAAATAAAAAATAAAAACATTTTGGAATGGTCTCACCAATTCAAGTATTCGATAAAACTTCAAGCTATGTGTATGTTTCCTAAGAATACCTCGAGCCACCAATTCATGAAAGTCCTCCACGTTATCGGGTCGGACCCCGTAAAAATGCCCCACATTCCCCTATCCTCTTAAGAAGTTTTCGGCGCTTTGCTGCGAATCCAGCGCTCGTATATTTCTTGCGTTGTGTCGTCGTCGTCGTCGTCAGATGCGAGCAAGAGCCACTTCTCATCAACTTCTACCATCCTCCCATGGTGCGATGGTTGGTTGTTACTTCTTTTGCGCATTCATTTATATTTGCCAAGTCAAGTCGGGAAAGATTAAACTCAACGACTGAGAAGGATGAGATTTTTTCGGCATATCCAGTAAATCTACACACCGCACAAAATGAACAGCAGAACTATTTTTTTTTCTTGCTGTGGAAAATAGGGTGCTCGTTGTTCTTCTATTCAATAGCTTGGCAGGAGAAGACGCAGAACTACTCGAGTGCTTGCTTCTTTGCGGTTCCCTGATCGCTATGAAGAGTCGTGCCCCGGCTGAGTTTATTCACGTTATTAATATTATTTTCTTGTCTTGTCTTCCTATAATAAATGTTGCGCGTCGTTGTTTTTCTTTGGCGTTTCTCTCTCTCTTTTCCAGGGGCAGCAGTTGAAAAGAGGGATTTGCTTTATTTGCTGGTTAGCTCTTTATCGCCAATTGACTCTCCTTCTGCCCACTGCCCACTGCCCTGATCGAGGTTTGAGTTGATTCTTCTTCGGTTCGCTTTCGGTTTTGGAGTTAACTTTTGTTGGGCTTATTTTTATCTGCTCAAGACGTACTTCGCCGCTCGTGGGGAGATTGAGCCCCAGAGTCCGGATAATTGCATTTATGATGAACGGTTGGAATTTATTTTTTATTTATGCTGCTGCGGTGCGGTCAGGTTCTAGGGTTACTCCGCGCCTTTGTTCGTTTGGAAGACGAAATTATCTGATCAATCAAGTCCGTGCGATCTATTCTCGGCTAGTGGAAGCAAACTTATGATTGGGGGTTGCTTTTTTTTCTATCAAGAGCTGTAGGATTTCGAATCAAAGATTAGGACAATCTACTAATTGCCAGCCTTATTTCAAGACCAAAATTATATCTTCCATCCAAGTCGCATTTCAATTGTCAAAAAAATATATCAATCGCACAACTCCCCGGAAACGATATCGAAAAAAGTTATTTGCCACCGAAAGCCGGCAAGCAAATACCCCATCCTCCGCCGTCATCGAAATCAAACCGAAAGCTCAAACCCAAACGGAAACGATCCGATAAGCACCTTGTCTCTTCCAAACCGGAAAATCGGATCGAACAGAGGAGGAAACCCGCGCGGCATAACTTGTCTCAATTTCCTCTGCGATTCCGAAAAAAACGGAGAACAGAACGGCAAAATATAATCATCATCATTTACCAAACCTTTTCGAACGACGACGACAACACCACCAGCCAGTCGCCGGACGCCGAAAGCATCGGTCTCAATTAGTGTCCAACAGCATCCAGTGTTGCCCCCCGTTCGTCGGTTTTCTGGGAAAGGGAAGGTGAAAGGTGTAAATAGTTGAGAGAAGAAGAAGAGAAAAAAAAATCAACAGCAGGGAAAATATGGCCAAAGAAAGCAGAGCGGATGACAAATCATTAAGCAATTAAGAGTTTAAAAAGCTGGGCACTGCTGCCGTGGTGAATGGACTCGGCCCGAGGTTGAACCATGGTTGTCTTTAGAACCATAAAAAAGTGGCAGAGAACTCGGAAAAAATAACGTTAATAATTTCCAGTGTATGCCTTTGTTTGGAGTTTCTGTTCTTCCTGATTAGAGATCAATAATTGGGTATAGTTGGGGCAGAATTCAGATCTTGGAAATTCTCCAAGCGTTTTGTCCGAACTTCAATATAAGCACACCCTGAGCGTTTCCAGGCGAAATGACCTGGAAATATGGGAAATTATTTTCGATATTTTTTATTCATTTAAATGACACTTTGCATACGCGTTTGGCTTAGGAGAGTGAGTATTTTCCGCGCTAACATAGTCTTTTGTAAGCGTTTTGAATAGCACTTCAATTAAAAATTTGTAGCTAGAAAACCTTTGGTTGTACAAGAAAACTGTCTGTAAACAAATTGTGACCCTATGTGTGAAGGTTGTGAAAAAAATAATGCACTGAAAAAAAAAACGGAAAAAAATCAACAATTAACATGAAAATTAAATTATCTCAAAAAACGATTTTTGATTTTTTTGATTTTTTGACTGTAAAAACTTGAAGTTATTACGCAAATTTTAGCGAAGGCCAGGGTGGCCACAGAACCGGGAAAACCGGGAAATAACCTGGAATTCTAAAAAACCGGGAATTTATGTTTACATGATTGTTTATAATTTAGATTGCGTGTTATTATCATCGACCTCTAGGTATTCCTTTCTTAGCGTGTTCATCTATAACGATCTGTGAAATTTTAGAATGTGTCAATTGATTTCCCGAATAAACAAGTATTTTAAAGGTATTATATCATTTATCGTTTTATAATTATGTATTCAAGTTATCTTCCAACAATTTTAAACTGAAGATAAAGTGTGTCATATCGATGATTTATGTTATGGTAAATCAAGATCTTACCATAATACTAATAGGTTGTTAAGTATCGTTACCATACAAAAAATGACTTTTTCTCGAACAAAATTTCCGGTGTATTATACAGTAAATAATTTGTGAATAATATTTTTTTCTGCAGTTTTACTTAAAGTGGTATCGTTCAATTATGGTTATATCATAAAATATTTTTTCAACCATAACGATATACGTTAACATATAAATACGATATAAAAAGATATTAGATATCGTTAGAGTATAGTAATATTATATGAGAATTTCAATCATGATGATAAATGCTACAATCATGATACAATAATGAATAATACTTTTCCCGTTTTTATTTTCCCAATCCAAGTTAATGAACATACACCTTTGATGTTGACATTTGTTTTATTAGGAGCTTTTCGTTGTGAAAAATGTTTAGAAATTGAAGGGATATAATTAAAAAATACCAGCAAAAGTAAATCCAAACAAAAGCAAAGGTAATTTAATAAAAAAACACCTTGATTTATGGAACTTTAAGTAAACTAGGATGTACTAGAAATACTATAATAAAAGATCAGCGTATACGCAACAGCGGACGGAAATAGGTTAAAAACAACACTGCTCCAGCGGAATACTTGAAGATTTTTTAGAGATTTATATTTAAGAATCCTTGCAAACATTCTAGGCAAAACTTCACAACATACACAAAATGACTTTCAGACTGTCATTTGTCACTGTAGGGTCAGTGCAAAATTATTTTCGATAGCTTCATGGGCCTAAAACTGAAAGCAGGATTTGTAAATAGTTGGATCCTAAAGTGTTGGCATTTTTATATTATAAACAACGCTTATAATGAAAATATCATTTTATTAAGTTTTGGAACTCAATTCGTTCAAAATTGTTTGCTTAGAGTATTTGTTTTCTTTTTGTTCTAGTTCATTGCTACATGATTCCCGCCTTAACCCGGGAAATTTTTAGCATTTGGTCCGAGAAAACCGGGAAAACCCGGGAATTTGAAAATAAAAATTGAGTGGTCACCCTGGAAGACTCCAAGATGGCTAAATGTCAGGGAAAAAAGAACATCAACTTTCGGTGCATTTCTCAAAATTTTTATTTTTAAGATTCCAAAATACGACCTTTTCATGATTTTTTTTTTTGGATTCTCCAACTACAAGAAATGTATAATAAATTTTACGCTACTCTCTCTTTGACCGCAAGATGATTCAAATAAAACAGATTATAAACTATAGAAGATGCATAGCGCTACTGTTCGTTTTGTTCTCACACGCGAACATGCCGGGTACAAAACTTTTAGATCGCACATAATTTTTACGTTTAAAGTTATGTCCCTGGCCTACTAAAACCAGGAAAAGATATTTCGCCAGCGACGTCAGCGCTATGGGCCCTCTACAGTTTATAATCTGTCTTATTCAAATGTCAGACCAACCTTCCTTAATTTTAGGTAGCATCAAAGGCTCTCAGTAGCTTGAAAAACTCGTCCTTTGGGTAGCCCGATGCTGGGTATTGCCGATAGTATACCTAGAAATCTAAAACTACATGTACTTGGTATATAAATTCGTTCCACTTCTCGGAAAGCATCGATAACAAACTTGTTTCGAGTGTTTGAAAACACTAGTTTACAGCATTTATGAACTCGGTAAGCTGATCATCATTTCTAATGTGAAATTTTAAACAGAATTCAAAAATGCCATCAAAAAAAAAATTAAAGTGGAACAGTTTTCGAGATATGGATAAAAGTTGATTTTTTAATAAATGAACAAAAACACATTTACTTAAAATAGAATATCTTTAACGCGTGTGATCCAATTTCATATATTTTGTCATCAAATGATGATCAAATGATGAATCAAATCTAACAATGATCTTCTCAACATTGCAATATTCTAGGAGTAATAGTTTTTACGCTATTATTTTGTTTTTGGATTTGGATTTGCGATTTTGTTTTTGGATTTGTTAAAAAATTGTGATGAACATATGATTAATACCAAAATAACGTGAAAAAAAAATATATTGCTTGTGTAGCTTAAAGCCAAAGAAAAAACGGAGAAAATAAGGACTCAATAGTGAAAATCGGTTGAACAATGAGGAAGTTATCCTGGTTTTTGAAAAAAGTGCAGAAATGCTGGAAAAAACAGAAATTCGAAAGAAATACGCCCATATCTCTCTCTCTCTCTCTCTCTCAGCTCGAGAATATTAAATTGATGCTACGTAGTCTAAAAAAAAAATGCTTTCCAAAACGATACGAAGTTTCGTTCTTCGAATAACTATTCTGCAACACATCGTCAAGATCTAAATATTGCTATCTCTGTGAATGTGAAAATTATCCAAGCCAGTTAGCTTTTGAAAATATCGTTTTCAAGGAGCTAGATGAATGTAATGCATTTGAAATATCTTTCGAGCAGTGGATTTCAACAGACCGGTGTAATCTAGAGACCCTTTTGCAACCAGTTGATGAATTTGTATCATATTTTACCGAAAAGTTTGAAAAATTTGTCACTCCCCAAGTAACAGTTTTAGTTTTATTCCAGCCTCATAGCCTCCTTTTGGCTTTGTTAATAAAACTATATTCAAAACTTTTGTTCGCCAACACTTCCTTTATGCATCGTTAAAGCCAAAATGTGTACGAAATGGTCCACTCTATAGACGGTTGTGAAAACAAATTAATAAAAAAATTACAAGTCTATAAAGGTTTTGAAAATGTTCCAGTGAAAGATGTTATGGCCACTTGAGAACCTTCATAAAACCTATTGGCTGCCATTAAAGCCAGTATAGGGCCAACTGGCCACAGCTGTCAAACTTCACGGTGATATCGTGGTTGGTTTTTGTTGTTCTGCTTTGTTCGATTTACTGCTCTTCCGATGCATTTAATGGTAAATAATATCTAAGAAAAAGGTTATAGTGTTGCGGGAAATTTTGTTTGATAGCCAAATATCAAAACAAAAATGATTTTTTTTATAGCCTATCATGCTCTAAATCGTATGCGCATTCAATTTTATGGTGAGTATTGGCAAGATAAGAACCGAAAATGAATGCGCTTCGGAAATTATGTGAGCTTACATCAACAAAAACAATATTGAAACAAATAAGGAGTGTATCGAAAATAAGCTATCCACAAACTTTCTTTCAAATTATGTTGAAAACCGATATTTTATTCATACAAAAAATTGATCCTTTATTGTACGAGGTTAAACTTGAACATAATGAAGACCGGAAGAAATTTAAGTTATTCCTTCACGAATTTTCGAACTTTGGATCGAATGCTCTTCATCAAGTTCCGGACAAGTGTTGCATCGCATGTTTTGGACGCTTGAGCCCAAATTTTTTTGAACTCCTGCATGTTCCCAGCTGCCTTACCAGTCTTTTTGAAGACCCTCTTCACGATTGCCCAGTTACTTTCGATGGGTCGAAGCTGAGGGCAATTTGGTGGATTGATATTTTTCTCAACGAAATCTATACCCTTTTCCGCAAGCCAATTGAGAGTGGTTTTGGCATAGTGAGCCGACGCTAAATCCGGCCAAAACAGTGGAGGTGTACTATGCTTCTTATATAAAGGCAACAATCTCTTCTGGAGACACTCAGATCGATAGATTTCCGCATTTATATTCCTGCTGTTTTGGCCAAATCACGTATTGACATTGATTTGTTCTTCATGATTAGAGATACCACTGTCTGCTCCAGTTTCGGGTTGAAAGAACCGGGTTTTCTGCCTCCTTCTGGTAGCTCATCCAAAGAGTAGTGTTCCCCGAACTTATTAATGATGGTTTTAACACTCGCATGATGAATTCCAAACCGCTTCGCCAATTTTCGCATAGTAATACCCTTCTCACTTAGCCATGTGTCCAGAACCGTAATTTTCACTTCCTTTTCAATACGCGACATTTTGAAAACGCAGAATTTGAACCGCACAAACAAGTAAACAAAAGAAAGCTGACATGCAAACGCACAGCATGCAGTGTTCAGAGCATAAAAAACCATCACAAATACATGCGTACAACGCAAATGGATATGAATAGCTTATATTCGATACACTCCTTATATTCGGTAAATTATTCAGGAATTTCCGGAAAATTTATGGAATTAAATAAGATTATATAAAAGAATGCCAAAATTGGTCTCTGATTTGTATTACATATAAAATTTGGTGTATTTATTTTTCAACATTTCAATTATTTCATATATTTCAATATGGCGATTGGAAGAAATCAATTTATCTTCGCAAAGGCTACTATAAAACTATTTGGTCGTTTTTTGTCAATATCAATTTGCCGTTGAATGCATTTACTGGAGGCAAAATGGTTTTAAGAATCCTAAAACGGCATTTCAAAACAGCATTTTACGAGTTCATAAAGTCAAAATAAAACCTTTGATAGGAGTAAAAGGAACATTAGAAGACAAGGTTTTATGATCGTTGTAAATAAGTTGTGTAGGTTCTCATAAACCTGATTAAAATTTGAAACCTATTGGCACCCCTTACTGCCATAATATCCAAATTGATATCTAGTGTCTTTCATAAAACTTAATAAATCTGGATGGTTTTGGCAATGTTACTTGGGCCATGATTATATCAAAACCGAACAGTCCTCGTTTTTAAGACACACGAAAAATAATTTAAGCAATGGCAAAGTTGTCATAGTGTGTGATTTTTCCGAAATTTGTTCAAAGTAGTTATTAGAATAATATCCAAGCCACGAGTCCAAAAAATGTTTGCATCAGTATAAAAAACTTACTTTCGTGGGTAAAACGTGTGTACAAATTTTCAATTAAATCGGCGACACTCGAAGTTGGTCGGTAGGTCAGTTCGCCTGGAAACGCTCCCCTATATCTCGAAAATAACCTCTTATAACCCTTCTTAGAAATGTTAAGAGCCCCGTGATATCCAAATACTTAAATAATTTGTTAATTCTAAAAATCGGATAGGTACCATCCTGACTTCCACCCTGTCGTCAATTTTGACGCCCAATCCAGAGCCGGACGGCAATCAGGAATTGCATTATAATTGGGTCGATTTTTACTGTTCTTTTTGTTCTCATTACAGGCCGAATTGTTTCTTCTTCCAAGCGGAGAGAGATCGCGAAAAAAAAGTCATCACTACTCTGTGTGTTTACATATATGTTGTGCTACTACTGATTAGGGCAAAAGAGGAGCAGCATTTGTCGGAGGATTGCGATCGAAGAATATAGGAAGAGGCAAAATAAAAAAAAAATGTACGTGTAAATTGGTGAAGAGAATGAATGCTCACGGAGTAGAGCTGCCGAATTAGTGTGTTCCTCCGGTTGTTCCAGTTAGATTTGTTTTTAGTTAGTCATAATAAGTTTTCGGAGCTGTTTTTCCTTCATTTTGATTGTGTTCCGCAAGCCCACGTGTGTGCGTCAAGTGTTCTTTTTTTTTTGTTTTCGTTCTTTTTTCCATCCGGTTCAATCGCGAAAATCGTGTGTGTATGTGGGTATCGCCCGCAGATGATTAACAGGCGAATGAGAAATGAGATAGGAGATTAGTAGTGCTTAAGGTGAAACATCATCAGGCGGTAAGAGTAAGCTGAACCAGAAGAAGCAGGAATTACGGAGAGGTTCGAAGCGGAAATTGCAAATTGTTGTTGCTAAACAAAGTAGTAAAGTAAACTAGAAGTCGTTTTTGGACGAGGTTTGAGTGGATTTGTGTGCGTTCGTAATTGGTTTGTAATTATCGCGCGGAATGTTTTGAGTGGTGCTAAGCTAGTGGCTGAAGACGACACCTCCATCGTGCTCGGCTTCCACTTGAAGTAATTATCTTCGTTTTTGATTCGTGATCGTGACGGGTAGTATTAAAATGTTCAGTGAATTGAAAAAACCGCGCGAAGGAGAACGTGTGGCAAGATGAGCTAAAGGCGCTAATCGTACGATGGCACAGAAACAGACTGATATCAATGAAAGTATAGGCAAAAGTAATGATATAGGTGCTGATCAACAACAGACAAACAAAGCAATTAGTTTACATAATGGTACCGATACTCAACAAGGTGGAAAGAATCCTCAAAGTGGCCCAATAATGGGTGGCGAGAAAGCAAAATCTCCGGCGACCGGTGCTGCCGGAGGCAACGGTGGTCCAGTTCCACCATCTTCGCCTTCCTCCGGTCCGCCCCATCCACCACATCCCGGTTCGGAAAATGCCCCTGGGATGCACCCTTACGAATCTTCCGGACATCACATGCCGCCTACAAGTAATGCCGGGCCTACGGACCCCAACACCAACAACAAAGATGACATGCATCATCACCCCCAGCATCATCCGATGCACCAGCAGCATCCTCAACATCACCAACACCAGATGTACGGTCAACCGCCGATGCAGCATCAACAGTATCCTAGGTATCACCATGACCCCAACATGCCACCCGGTGGTCCCGATCCGTACGCCCACTATCGAATGGGTGCCGCGCCTGGCGGTAAGCCTGGTTCCATGATTCCTCCCAATAGACCGCCTCCGCAGCGTTACATGCAAGGTCCCGGTCCGGGGCAACCACCCCAACATCCCGGCCATCCGGGTCAACAGCAACAACAGCAAGGTCCCACACCGACGCTCAATTCGTTGCTCCAATCGCATCCGCCACCGCCGCCGCATCCCCAGCATCGCTATCCCAACAGCTACGACCCGAACCAACCTCAACAGCCGCCACCGGCGGGTCCGGGTCAACCGGGACAACAGCAGCAACCACCACCCGGCCAGCCTCCGCAGCCGTACGGTGGACACCAGCAAGGATGGGCTCCACCACCCCGTCCCTACAGCCCGCAGATGGGTGCCCAGCAGCCGTATCGTCCTCCACCACCGGTAAGTGAACGATTGATTGATTGTTTTGTAATTTGGAGAATACTGTGTTTTGATTTAGCAGCTGATTGAGTTAGTTTCAGCTTTACTGCAGTTCGAGTTCTAAGAATGATTGTCTAATGTATGTTACTGTCCACAAAATAACCAAAACCTAGTATGTGTTCATGATGTTCGTGATAGCATACTTCTACAGTTTTCACTTTTAAGCCTTCCCAAAATACACATATTCTTCAAATTTACCCTAATTTTCTTTGACACTGGTACTGTGCAATTGAATTGACCCTCCTCTAAAATGAAGAGAGAACAGATATCTCAGTTTTCTTTAGAAAGTTCCTTTAGCTCCGAACTATGAAATGTATAGAGATAACGGTTTATTTTCGAGAATTAGAGAATTAAAACATGTGACGGTATCAATTCTAGTCGGTGCCATTGAGATCTCTGAGATGAAAAATCTCTGGTGAAATCTTCCTTCCAAAAGGAATTAAGGCCGTTGGTACCGACCCATGTCGTCTCCCTGGCCTAATATAACGTTCACTAGTGGCACCAGTCGGGTCCTCCCTTAGCTCAGTCGGAAAAGGCACGGCTACAAAGCAATACCAATCCGGAGGTGACTGTGTTCGATTCCCGGTCAAGCCTTCATTAAGGAAAAATTTCTGGACCTCCTGGGCATAGGGTATGATTGTACATGTAAAAATGGTACCAGGCTCTCAATTAATAACTGTGGAAGTGCATTTAGAACACTAAGTTGACAGCAAGCAATTGCGTAAGCAATAAGCTTGAAACGCTAAAAGACAGAAAGAAGGGACACTTTGGTACAGACTTTGTACAGGCTAAGACATGAGTATCTTCAGTTGTTCACAGAAGCCATCTCTCGGTCCATGGCTGCATTTCACCACCTACGAAGTTTGCGAAGGGTCCATAGGTTCCGATCGGTTTGTTCTAGAGAACCATTTTCATCGGGCTATCGTTCTGACATTTTTACGACGTGCCATCGTTGTCGACGGATTTTAGCGGTTTTCCTGCAATTCGTGGTCGATTCGTTTCCTCCCTGTTCCATTTACTATCTGCACTTAAACCTAGTCGCTATACAGGCCTACTACAGGTCCAAGCGAACGTACATAAAGTACGTCAGGCTAAAAATGCCAGTTTCCTACTCCCTCCTCTCTTCATGACATATTTTGTATGGATATGAAAAAAAATCAACGAATAATCACAGTTTCCAAATCCCATCAATATTCTGTGGATTCGAGTTCCGTTCGAAGTGTCTTTCGTATGTCAAAGAAGGTATGGTTCTTCGTATTACTCTGCTGCTGTCATTGTCGGTGGTCACCAATGCACCGATACACACTAATTCCTCTACCAACCTCGATTTCATCATTGTCGATCTGAACTCGGTATGGGAGGCCTTTTATGTGTTTTATTTTCGATGCATTAATGTGTAGTTCCATCCTGCAAGCTTTAGCTTTCAGACTGATGTACGTTTTTCACGTCTCAAAGTTACGGGTTACGAAATAAATATCATCGGTGAAGCCAAAAGTATGGCGAACTTTCTGAAAATTACAATTCTAGTCTATCGTTGCTCTTTGGACCGCACCCTCCAATGCACTGTTATCATGGCACCTCCAAATCGAGGTTCGAAAGGACTAAAGACTGTCCCAGAAACGCGAACGACGCGCATCACACGATTCATCGTTGCCTTCACCGAACGCGTCGTGCTTAATCTTTGGTTCATAGACATACATTGAATTACATAATTTATTTTGTCCAGTATCCGACGTATTACAAGCTAAAAGATCTCATTGTAGTCCACCTACACAAGTTGGGTAGTCCATCTTAACCTTCGCGTATTTTATGTCTTCCGAGTTCTTGGAGGTCTACAGACCTTGAGATCAACCGCCGTTCTGCCCTAAAGCCCAAATTTCGTCTATTGACACTCGTTGTACAGTCTGTCTTCAATGTCAACGCTTTGCAATACATCTAATAGACTTTGAAACAAATTATTTTCCTAGCGTTACAAGTATCAAAGCCTCAGCAAAATCTTTAATCCTCGTTGGGTTATCTATTTCCAAATATTCGAGTTCATAACTCCTTGGAGTAAAGATCTACATACTTTGAGATCAACCACCATATCAAATGGCTTTTGAGACGTATTCACCAGCCCCAAATTATAAGGTGTAGCCCAGTAAGAATTGGAACATAGACTATTGCGCCTATTTTGGATATACATTAAACTTTGGGGTATTTTCGTAACTTGTCCGGGGGTGAGATTCGAACTCGTGACTTTGGCGTGAGAGGTATGGATGTTAACCACTACGCCCCAACAAAATAGTATTCTGTTTTAACTAAAATGTTCGACTTGATGTGAACTTTAGAGAAAAAATACAAAAAAAACTAATCAGCTCGATTTCGAAGAAATTTGCGAACTTTTCCCGGAATACGTTTCATCAAGCGGCGCAAATTATTCTCATTCTCGTCATCGTTTTGACCATCTTATTCCACTTAAGTCTCAATTAATTGAATCTTTTGACGGCACTGCCATTCACCTTCAGGTTCCTCTTCATAATAGCCCAAAATCTCTCTATAGGTCTGAGCAGGGAACAGTTTAGTGGGTTGAGTTCTTTCGGTATAAACTGAATACCGTTGATTTCATACCACTGTAGCACTGTTTTACTGTAATGACAGCTTGCAAGATCTGACCAAAACATGACAGGTTCATTGTGGGACCTGATGAATGGCTATATTCGCTTTTGGAGACATTCCGTTCTGTACAGCACTGAATTAAATGTCTTATCAGTGATGAAAACCTTGGTCTTCCTACCGCAGCTACAGATGCCTTGCCAAATCATGTATTTACGTGCAAATTTATCTGTAAACACAAACTTGAATTTGGCAGGAACATCTCCCCGAGCCGTAGCCAAGTAAAAATTGTGTACCAGTAGTTGTTTGATATCGGCCTTTACATAGGTTTCATCATCCATGAGGAGACAGTCATTGAATTTAGTCAACACCTGATCATACAGTTTTTTGGCACGGATTCTGGCCACACTGTTCTGCTTTTGAACCCTATTTGGTTGTCCACAGGCACGGTTCCCGGAGACGAATCCTTTGCACGGTACTGCGTGCGGCGCGAAATTTTTAGGCCTAATCGCGGTCTGGGATGTTGGGGTTTCCTTTAATGTTTTTGATGCCTTTGTTCCGCAGTGGACGGTTGACAGTACCCGCCCGACGTTTGTTTTGAGGCTTGCGATTCGTCGAAAAAGTTTCTCTGTACTTTTTCAAAACACGCCACACGGTTTTCGAAAAAAAAACCCAAAACTTTAGCAACTTTTGGCCCACACCACGAATGGTTTTCAAAATGATTGCGCACAATTATTTTTCTTCTTTCTTCTTCCATTTTGTATTTCTCAGAAACACGTTCGAACTGCACCGCGAAAAAATTCTTCTGGTGTTATTATTGTTATAGGAAACACATAAGATGTCATAGTTCACAAATTCGACCACTAAGGTCGCTGTAAGAATCAAAAATGTTTGTTCCAACACTTAATGGGCCACACCTTACTTCTAACCTTTCCTCGCGGTCAACTTGGCCCCGCCGGTGCAGTCCGCTGTGCCCCCAACCCGTGTAGCCTTGCATCTTTGACATTCTCTTTTTCTTGGGAGCTTTCCACTGGATCGTTTTCTCAATGGACGCGTCACTACACTGACTCGGCAAATCCAAATCGTCAGATTTTTCGGTTCCGTCTTCTTCATCGATGTCCTCGTCATCTTCCTTTAGTTTCTTTACGTTTTCCTTACTCAGCTTCCTTACACATTTGTTTTGAACTGGTCGGCATGGCCGTCTCCAACATATTTTGATACCATCTGCTTTTCGAACGACTCTTTATTCGGCATCATCCGCTCGGCTTGCTGGAGCATCCCCGCGTGCCAAGCTCTTGGCTGTTCTTCTTATTCTACTCCTTCTTCTTCAGTGCGCATCTGCAACTCTATATTCATGTTCTTCCTTTTCCAAGCGCGCTGCATTTCGTATTTTTCTGCAGCTTCAACTCCGCCTCAGCTCTTCCATTTGCTGCTTCTGTTGTTTTGTAGCGCTTTCAACTTTTCTTCCACGTTAGACGCACCTGAGCGGTAGTTGGCACTGGATCTGTCGAACTCGTTGGATTGCTTCCGAATGCGAGATTGGTGTCCTTCCTTTGGTACTCCTAGGCCTTCTCCCGGCAGGCCTGATTTTGGGCTGTTTTCCATCCTCGATTTCCACGCACCGCATATGGAACCAACTCGAAAATTTTCTCCGTCACGGATTCGGCAACAAAATGCATCTTCAGGTATAGACTGTTCCAGAAAGTATAAGCACACTTTCAAAATAACAAAAAAGTCATGTTTTTTTTTAGTTTAATAATTGTATTTGGAAAATCATATTTATATTCGTGGTTTATATGATATTTTACTCTACAACATAATATAATCAACATATTTAATCATAGCCCAGACTCCTAACTTTTCCCCGAACATGACCCATTAGCTTCTGCACAGTGGTACTTCCCACCATTTTGACCACTTTTGGCCAATCTTTTTTAAATTTTTGGATGTTGTCCGCTGGTTTTATGAATCTTCGAAGCTTTGCTTTGGTTAAAGCCCAAAAAGTCTCGATTGGCCGTGCCTCCGGGCAGTTCGGCGGATTCATGTCTTTCGGCACGAAACATACATTTTGTCTTTTGTACCATCCTAAAGTGTCCTTTGCGTAATGACATGACGCCAAATCAGGCCAAAACACTACTTGACCTTCGTGATGCCTAATCATCGGCAATAATCGCTTCTGGAGACATTCCTTAACGTATTTCTGAGTGTTCATTGTCTCCGTTGTGATGTACGGACTAGATGTTTTACCACACTCGCATATTGCCTGCCAAACTATAACCTTCTTATCGAATTTTTCGGTAAAAATTGCCTTCTCCGTTTCGGGGATGTCTTTGTCTTCGCTCACAGTAAGAATTGTGGTCCGGGAAGCGTTTTGTAATCTAGTTTCACATACGTTTCATCGTCCATTATTATACACCCAGAATTTCTACACAATAACGAACCGTAGAGTTTGCGGGCCCGTGGTTTCACGGACGCGGCCTGTTTTGGGTTCCTTTTGGTTTTTTTCAGCTTCCGGTATGTTTTTGGCCCAAGTCTTTGTTTGGCACGCATGACATTACTCGACGAGGTCCCTAGTTTTTTCGCAACATCCCGAACGGAAGTTGCTGGTTTTCGCTTGTAGGCATCCCATTTTATCGATATCCGGACAAACAGGATCGGATTTCCGACTACTCATCGGCGCATCTTCAAACGTACACTGTTCTCTATATTTTCGAATCGCAGATCGTACCGCTCCGACGCTTACACCCTCTTCTTTGGCCAATTTTCTCAAGGAGAGACCGCTCACAGTGCACCATTTGTGCACGATACTTTTTCGTTGTTCCGGAGTAAAACCACACAGATAAAAAGCAACACTGAATTTTCTGCGTTATCTAATGCACATAAAGAGAATGCTAGATTTGGCAGAAAATAATGGGATATTTCATGTAAATTTAAGCCAGATAACGCTCAAATCTAGCCTGTTGCATGAAAGATTGCAAACAATATCGTTATTTACGCTCCTTTGACTTGGAATTACACGAGAGGAAATTTTACGCGCTTGTTTAAAATAATTATTTGTTTCTGTGCACGCATTTTGATAGGTAACATAGGTAACAGCACGTTTTTGATGCTATGTCATTCGGAAATGTGCAAACAAAATGACGCAGCCAAAACATGTTGAAATATTTCATTAAATTCAAAGTGACCGTTAAAATAAGGTTTGTACTTTCTGGAACCGTCGTTAAATGGAAAACTAGTAAAATACAAATTAACACTTTACTCGATAACTTTTTCAAAAAAATTAAAAATTATAAATTGAACCACAAGCGGAATGTCGAGGAATTTGCTCGCGTTTACTAGTGATAGTTTGAAAACAGTGTTTCAGTTTTGTATATATATTTTAAGTGATCAAGTGAGTTGTTTGTTTAATTTTTCCTATTTTTCAAATTACAATCGTTCTTTTTATACGCTTTTCAAATTGTTTTTTTTTAATGTTTAAAAAAAAAGTTAAAGTGACCTTCAGGTAGGCTCAAACATCTTACTACTCTCCCTTCTCACTTTATCGCTCTCTTCTAATACCAGCGCCCGCGAACCGTCACGTTGGCTTATGCTGGAAACCTAGGGGCTCAACAGATGTCATGAATTTATTGAACGAACAATCGCTCAGCGCGAAATTTTACCTTTTTCCTAAAAGCGTGACGTTTCTTTCGGAGTCTAAAGTAGGCATGGCTCTTCGTATCCCTCTGCGGGTGTCATTGTCGTCGGTCACCATGCGCCAAAATACTCGAATTCGTCTACGACCACGATTTTATCATCGTCAATTTGAGCTTGAAATGGGGGGTTAACGTTGTGTTCTCGTGATTTTTTTCAAAGTTTTTTATTTAAGTCTGATGTACGTTTCCACTTCTCAAAATCACGACTTTAAGATGTATAAATATCATCGGCTTTGACACTATATAAATATCATCGGAGTAGCCAAAAAGTTGCGTTGGGGATGCCCTGAAAATTGTACCATTCGCAGAAGCAGACTTCCGGCAGCTTCCAGGGCTCCAGTTTTTCACTGCTCATCATAAATTCGATGTCACTGAGGACGTTAGAAAACAGAAGTTGTCAAAGTTTGCCAAACAATATATGATTTGTCAAGCAATTTGCTCGTGTGGAAAGCGGAGCACCCCATTCGTGACAACTGGAACGGTCAATGGGCAGGTGTACCTAAAGGAATGCCTCCACAAGCGTCTACTTCCTCTTCTGAGGTCACACGATGGTCCTACGATTTTCTGGCCGGATTTAGCCTCGTGCCATTACTTGAAAGAGGTTTTGGAGTGGTGCAAAGCTTAGGAGGTCAATTTCGTGCCGAAGCATCTCAACCCTCCGAACGCACCGGAACTGCGGCCAATTGAAAAGTACTGGGCCATCATGAAGCAGGCACTTCGGAAGCATCCTAAGGAAGTAAAATCTGAGGAAGATGTGTAGAAAAACTGGATTGCCAAGCAAGAAAAAGTTGGTCCAAATGTAGTACAGGACCTTATGAGTAGTGTAAAGAAGAAGGTTCATGCATTTGGATATGGAATTGAAATTGAATAAAAAAAACATGGGAAACTTTTCATAGGATGTTTTATTTTACTCCCTGAAAATTTGAAGATGATTGGTTGAACGGGTGAATTTCGCCGAATATTTGTGTGTGTCGCAATTTGATTCCGTACACCCTATAGTTCATCTGAGAACTTCTTAAAGTTTGGGTCTCTAACTATTTGGAGTGTAGGTCTCCAACATTTTTGCTGTGAATCCACGAGACGCCACTGGATAGCTATACGTACTTCGTTTGATTGACGAACCCAGAACAACAGATAAAGAGCAGATTCGAGATGAGGTGAGATGCCACTGGTGTACGAATTCCGGTTCGGTGTTTCAAAATCTGATTATAGGAGTTACGATTATCTAAATTGATCTTTTCTAGCCCTGTTGATTCGCATACCTTTGCCATTATTCTTTCTACAGTCTGACGCTAGCAGAAAATCAATAACCAATCAATAGACCGCAGCAGTATCCCAGCAGCTGGTTCCGAAAATGACAGAACTCGAATCTGATCAACGCTTCGGTCGCGATCCGCCAATCATACACACCTGAAACCTACACATCACCACCCTCGACACAACTCACCGTTCGACGGTCTCAGGGAGCGCCGCTCTGCATGTAATCACTAAAAATAACTGCCAGACACCGACATTCCAAGCGTGTGCATCGTAGAAAAGCAGAACCACATCGAAAGCGCGGCGACGAGGCAATCCTCTATAAATAAAAATACATCTCTTCGTCATGCTTTCACTTTGCCACCGACCAACTGGCTTCGAGGTGTACATAGTAGTTAAGCGATATTGTTCAGTGTGCTGCTGCTGCTGCTGCTGTAATGCCGCAGGGGGGTTAGGTTGCAAATTGATACGTATGAGGTAATTCGACCTTTCCTAAGATACTTGCCGTCTACAATTCGAGTCAAGGGTGGGACCTTGGAAGCACGGGCTAAACATTACTTTTTTAACAGAATTTTTCTATAATCTCCAACGTAATTCAGACTGGAAAAAGACCAAACATCCACACCACATTAGAGAATTAGACCAACAAGTTCAATGTCCCAACGCGCTTTGAACCGTACCGTAGGATAGAAATCAAAACAAACAAATCCGTGGTGGGTCATTATTTGCCATCATCGCCGCACAGTGCGGACAGTTGACGTACCTATCTATAACATAACCTAGTCAAGAATTCTGCGGACTGACCGGCTTTTGGCGTTGTGTTCGGAAACTTCGGGGCCTGCTTGACTCTGTGCGAATGATAAACAAAGCAAGACAAAATGCGGCGGTGGTCGTCGTCGTCGTTTGTATAGAAGCGATATCATACGGCCTAAGCCCTGGGTGGCTTTCCGCTGAATTTGACATAAGCTTGTTATGGCGATATGGCGGGCGAGCGAGGAATGGATGGATGAAACGAACGCAGGAAAAATAAAAGACTTGCAGAAAGATCTTGCCGGTTGTACATACAAATTTGGAGTTTGTTTGTTTTTCGTGTCAGCAATAGCTTGTGGAAGTGGGTGTTGTGAAGTGGCATTTTTTGGGGTGCAGAATTGTATGGGTTACTTCGTTTTTGTTTGATTGCGAGTAGCGGTTGCCGTATAATTGGCGCATGTATCGCATGTATACATATTACATATTTCACTGAAGGATTATAACTGATAGTGGTTTGGTTAGTAGATAGTGAAAAACTATATGCTCTTCTTGGATTGTTACGTTTTTCCAGCTAATGGTAATTTTATGTGATTAAACATAGAAATACGGGTTGATCACCTTTTCGTGGTTCGTTATTGGTTACTCAAGCTCAATGCTTTTATTTTTCGAGTTCTCTCGTAAGTACCGGTTTTAAGAACCTCAGTGCCATTTAAAATTTAAAATAGAAAAAAGCTGCGCTCGAAGTTGTCAAATATGCAATTTTTCACAGCGTTTGTTGTTTATAAGTAGTTCTGCTCGCTATTACCACAGCTTAAAACTATCGTGGTTCCAAGATATTCATCATGCTAAATCCATCTGCGTCAACTCGGGAGCGGGCCAAACTGCTGGATTATCCTAAAAGTACTGTGGCGCGAGTGATTAGAAAGTACGAGGTAACCTTTACAAGCCCCGAAGTGGAACCGTTGATCGTCAGCCGCGGGTGAAAGTCATTCGGAAAATCTACACACTTAAAAATTATGAATTTTACACGAGACTTAATTCATGTTTGTAAATAGTCCGGGAACGTAAAGTCGGGGAATGTAATAGTCGGGGAACGTAAAGAAAGATTTCGTGTAAAATTATGTCTCCTGAAACTGAAACATACGCAATTCGACAAAAGATGTGTTCAGTTGAATTTATTTTCTCATCTCTTTCAACACATTCTTATGCGCTAAAGGACGCTTGCATGTGTCGGTCTCAGGGACAGAAATTTACACGAGATTTTGGTATTGTGTAGGCTGAACCCAAACTACCCAACCGAAGCCTCAAACAACAAATAGTGGCCAGACAAATAGGGCCCGTAGGTAGTAACCAAGTTCTGACGGTACTCGAAGAATATCTCTTGATCGGTGAAGAAACATATGCTAAAGCAGATTTCCCGGGGCTCAAGTTCTACAAGGCTCCTGCTCCCGGCAAGATACCTGGCAGATTTTTTTTGTTTATTTTCGCGGATAAGTTTGCGAAAAAAAAAATCATGATTTGGTGAGGTATCTGTGGCAAGAAAACCAGAGTTTTTGTGACGGATAAAACAATGAACTCGGAAGTGTAGAAAAGGGAGCGCTTCAACAATCGGATTTTAACCTTCGTTAAGTCCCACGATGGTCCAGTAACGTTTTGGTCATCTCTAGCCAGCTGCCATTACAGCAAGGAAGTGCTACAATGGTACAACAATAATGGGGTCATCCCAAAAGAACTGAATCCACTAATTTGTCCTCAGTTGCGTCCAGTAGAGAAGTTTTGGGCGATAATTAAGCGGATACAGAAGATGTACGGAGCAGTCACCAAGGACATTGGCCAGATGAGAAAACGAATGGCAGGTATATTTTTTTTCATTAGAACTGTTCGAAAATGGAAGTAAGAAAACCCCCGGTGAAAACATAAAAAATGTTCGGCCTCTTTAACTGTCAAAATTAAGAATAGACCGTGTCAATATGAATGCTGCTTAGGGCCACTCACAATGAGAATGCGGTCAGGAACGGCTCAAATGAGCGACTGTATGCTGAATCACCGTCCATGTGCAAGCGTAGGACTAAATAAACTGGGTAATATTGCTCTCAGAAAAGCTGTCGACGAAGCAAGCACAGGAAAGTCAACAGCAGAATACGGACCAGAACAATCAGTAAAGTCCACAGCGATTGGAAATCGGTACGTGTAACTTCAGATCCCTTGATTTGGTCTAAATTAACCGCATACTATCCGATATTCTAAAGGATCGCAAGTTTGGCATCGTAGCGTTGCAGGAAGTGTATTGGAAAGGATCTATGGTGCTTACGTTCAGAGGTAGTCGTACCATTTACCAGAACTGTGACATGCCACGTGAGCTTGAAACAGCTTTCATAGTGATGGGTAAAGTGCAGAAGAACGTGATCGGTTGGTGACCAATCAACGAAAGAATATGCAGGGTGAGGATCACGGGTCCGTTCATCAACTTCAGCATTGTCACCGCGCATAGCCTGCACTGCTGATAATAATTTTGCTTTAAACGCGCAGCTGAATCGTGCATCCGATCGCTGCCCAAGCCATGACATCTAGATCATCAGATCACTTGAATTCTCATGTCGGCCATTTCAAGGTAAGACAAAGACTACTCATGAAAAATCATGAAGTTTTTAGCCGTCGAAAGGCACGTTTCGGCAAAAAATCGTATTTACTCCCTCTTAAAGGGTTCTCCCGGGTTGTGCAGATAGTCCCGGAATGGCCAATATGGTCTTTAATCCATTTCAAGGCTTGATGTAGAGTACTCATGAACAATTTTTTAAGCCGTCGAAAGGCATGTTCCGATGAAAATTTTGTCGCCGCCTCATGGATCGTGGCAAAACATGCCCTCTTCCGGCACAGGTTCTTTGTGGCCAATTGGGTCAAAAAAAACATGTTTACCGCAAACTAAAATTTGGGTATTTTGGCTTCGAAGACTTTAAAATTTGGTCATACAAACCTTCCGCAATGTGAATTTATAATCTGGATCAATAGTCAATAAGACCCGAAATACCTTATTCTTACCTTTTTTAACAGCCCTTTATTAACGTCAAACAAAAAATTGGGTTCGATGCAGAAACGTAACTTTATATGGTTTAGCAGTTATAGCATTTTGAAAATCCATTCCGAGTCATATTGAACCCTGAAAACTAAAGAAGGTTAAGGAAACCTTGAAATTTAGTGTTAATGTCTGGAACGCGCAAAAACTGGTCAACTTCAAATGGGTGTATTTCTGTTAAAAATTCTTTTAAAAAAAAAACCTGAAATGCTGCATTTGCAAGTTGAAATTATGCTCGCGCAGCAAGACAATCCGACGTTTTCGCACGCCAAGTTGGCCAAATTGCTGAATGTGGCCAAATCGACCGTGACAAACGATTCAAAAGTGTTCGAGGGGCGTCTGTCGACCGCTATGAAGCCTGGAAGCGGTGCCAATTGTAATCCAGACATGGCAGCGACGACGAAGAAAGTGGCGGCGAAATGTAAGCGAAATCATAACCTCTCCATCCGGGACGTCGCTGGCAAGCTCAATGTCTTCCATAGTACTGTACAGCGGCCCAAGAAATGAGCCGGGTTGTCGACGTTTAAGAAGGTGATGGTGGCGAACCGAGATTACAAACACAACACGTCGACAAAGCAGCGGTCCCGAAAGCTGTATACGAATATGCTCACAAAGTTCGGCTGTGTCGCCATGGGCGACGAAACTTATGTGAAGGTGGATTTCAAGCCATTTCCGGGACAGGAGTTTTATACCGCATCAGGAAAAGGGAAGGTGCCCGAAATTTGCAAAACCCTCAAACTATCGAAGTACCCGAAACAATACTTCGTCTGGCAGGCCATATGCACGTGTGGTCTAAAAAGCGGCATTTTCTTCACTATGGGAACCATCAATCAAGAAATCTACGTCCAGGAAGGCCTGGAAAAGCAGATGCTACCGTTCCTAAAGCAACATAATAGACCTGTGCTGTTCTGGCCGGACTTTGCGAGCTGCCACTATAGGAAAAAGGCAATTGAGTGGTATTTTCTTCACTATGGGAACCATCAATCAAGAAATCTACGTCCAGGAAGGCCTGGAAAAGCAGATGCTACCGTTCCTAAAGCAACATAATAGACCTGTGTTGTTCTGGCCGGACTTTGTGAGCTGCCACTATAGAAAAAAGGCAATCGAGTGGTACGATGCGAACAACGTGGTTGTGGTACCCAAAGACCACAACTCTCCCAACAGCACAGACCTCCGTCCTTCTTCTTTTAGCATTTCAAGCGTATTGCTGTCACAATTCGCTTACGCTTAAATTCCTAGACCAGACCGTGAATCGAATCCAGCCACCTCCAGCATGGTATTACTTTGTACCTACGTCTTTATCGACTGAGCTAAGGGAGTACCCCATACCTATCAAACGGTATTGGGTCTTGGTAAAACGGAATCTAAAAAAAAAACTGATAAATCCATGTAAAACGAGCAGCCGTTTAAATCTAACTGGCGTTCGGTGGCGAATAAGGTCGATGAGACCACTGTGCCAAATTTAATGGAAGGGGTTAAGCGGAAGGTACGGCAGTTCGGATTTTGCAAACTAGAAGAATAAACGAAAAAAAAATCCTTTAAATATGTGAATTAAACTACCAAAAGATAAACAAGAAGATGTTTGTGTTTTGTATTTTGACTGAAAGAAACATTTTTTTTTAACTGGCAGTTTAGCAACGTTAATTTTTGCGCTTCTTTTGCCGCGAGTGCATGAAATTAATTACGAATCAAGATCGACATTTTTATTTTTACGAATGAATAAGCTAGTGTCACTAAGGAGACAACCATGGGTGAGATCTATCTGATTATAACTATATAACAATAATCCTATGTTCAAGTAATACTGAATACGTGCCTGGTTGGGACATTTTACATTTCCAAATCAGGAAGTGTGTTACAGTGTCCCTATCCAAATTTGCTGCGTTATCTAATGCACATAAAGGGAATGCTAGATTTGGCAGAAAATAATGGGATATTTCATGTAAACTTTAGCCAGATAACGCCTGAATCATTGTTGTATGGCGCATGCAAAATTGCAAACAATTTCGTTGCTTACGCCTCCTTCGGTTTGGAATTAAATGAGGGGAAATTTTACATGCTTGTTAAAATTAATTATTTTTTTCTGTGTACGCTTTAACGCGTTACGTCACTTGCATTAACCCTGATGTTATAACTCGCGAATATAGCTCAAAAGCGTCTGGAGTTTGTGTCTGGAAACGTTCGTTGATAAAGACAATCTGAACGCTGCAGTTGCTCACAAAGTGAAAGAAGAATTAGGGCAGCTGTGCTCAATGCCGTCTTCAAAGACGTTGCTTGTCGGAATTCAGAGAAAAGAACGCGTTTCGGACAAAGTTTGGCTAGAACTGATTAGTCATTCCAAGCAGGAGCTGCGAAATATGACAACATTTGTTAAAACATCCTGTCGCAAATGCAAGCGAATGGAGCGAGGATTTTCAATAAATGAAAAGTGTCTGGTGGTGAAAGAAACTGAAAAGAGTTTGGTAGCTCAGAGAATTGTTAAATGATGATGAAATCATGAAGTCATTGATAAACTATGGACGCAGCGCACGTGCGTCATTTTGTACTCAAAAACCTCGTATGCTTTACTGTTTTTCTTCGATGTTTATGCTTCTAGAAACTAGCAATCAATGACTTATACAGAACAATCTTTGTTCTCGTTTGCAACAAGAGAGAACTTTTTGTGTTACGCAATACTCAAGAAGCTCGATTTGAAATAAAACAAGTCAGAATTTCAGATTGCACAATATCCTCAGAAACTTCAAAAATATAATTTAATACAATTTATATTAACCGGGCTGCAGAATGGCGAGTTGACAGCTGGGATGGAGCGTGCCTCCCCGCCCTGGCCCTCACAAGTTCTCATCTCATGCTTCCACGGGTCAAAAGATGACAAAAACCGCTAGCTAAGCGTTGCGTTCTTAGCTGCTAGTGCAGCCTGGGCACTGTTGTCCTTCTGACTTCAGCTAGATTGAGGAGGTGCGTGCCGACCGTCTGTCCACCAAGGAGGTGCGGCTCAAACAATGTATATCCTAGCATCCAGCGGCTGAGTAGGTGGCAGCCCCACCAAAGCGATGTAGGCAGCGCGATCCCGGTAAGTTATCATACCTAATAACTTAAAAAGAAAGAAATTGTATCTGCCTCAAGGTTATAGGGATTACAGGTGGTGTAGATGCGTTACTGTTGTGTAGCATAAAGTCTTTTTCTGTTAACCACCAACACTTGTGAGTGGACCAACAGCATCCTTGCTGTTGGTTTAAATCGGTCGTCAAATAGAATATTTCAACGTATTCTTGTATTCCATTGAAATAAAGCACCCACACTTGTGAGTGGCTCCAACAGCAAATCGGTCCTCAAAGCTGATCTGGCAATAACGGAGTAGCACCCAAGTAACAATTTAAGTTTTATTCCAGCCGTATAGCACTCCTCCCGGCTTTGTTGATGAAACTAAATTCAAAACTGTGTTGTCCACCAACACCTCCTCTATGCATCTTTAAAGCCGAAATGTGTATTGAAAGAAATATAAGGTTATCTGAACGAATACCGAAGCTGGTCTCAGATCTACAGTTCAATTGTATTACATTTAAAATTTGGTGTATTTGTTTTTCCACATTTCAATTATTTCATATATTTCAATATGGCGATTGCAAGAAATCACAGTATTGCCAAAAGCCAATATATCTTAGCAATGGCTACTATAAAACTATCTAGTCATTTGGTAGCTTTCCTCAATGCCAATTAGCCGTTTAATGCATTAACTGGAGGCAAAATGGGTTTAAAATGCCTTTTCAACTGACCATAATAAGACAATATACACTGATAGGCAAAATAAAGTGCCCACCTCTTCGTTTTTTCAATTTCTCTCATTTACTTGGTTCAAATTAAAGTAAACACAGTGTAGTTTTTTTTCTTATTTTATTTTTTATATAAAGTTTCACTTATGGAATACTGAAAAAAAAGGAGTTTTACTTAAAGAAAAAAAAAATCAATTTGTGTTGAAAAAAAAAACAGTGACAAAATAAAGCGCCCACTTCGATAATCGATATGTTTTCGATAAGTTTCCATTGGAAGACCCCTCGATTGTTTATGTTTTGACATTTTGACATGTTTTGAAGCAAACGGCTCAACCTGGTGTATTTGTATACGTGATCGCATTTGATTCAATTGAAAAAAATGGAGAACGCAGTGCTTTTGAAAGCAATTCCCTTGTGTATCCGAAAATTGGTCGTTCATGATCTGCAAAACACGCTGTCGCTAAGAAGTACAGTATCATTAAGGCAGCGGTTGGCAAAATTCTTCTGTAGCTTAAAACGTTTGGATCAGTGGTGGATCGCCCTGGCAGAGGCAGGAAGCGGAAAACGGATGCATAAACGGACACCAAGATCATGCGCGAAGTCAAGAAGAACCCGAACGTAACTGTCCGCGAGATCCAGGAAACCCTTCAGTTATCAGTTTCCGGTCGAACGTTTCGTCGCCGTTTCGTAGCACAGGGGTTGAATAGCAAACTTGCCCGGAAGCGCCCATTTATCAGCAAGGCAAACAAAGCCAAACGGCTTAAGTTTGCTAAGGAGCATGCTGAAAAGCCCCTAGAGTTCTGGAAAACGGTTCTCTGGACGGACGAATCAAAGTTCGAGCTGTTTAACCGAAAGCGGCGGGTTCGTGTTTGGTGCAGATCGGGAGAGAAGCTTCAGGAGCGCCACATCCAAGATACGATGAAGCATGGAGGAGGAAATGTGATGGTCTGGGGGTGTTTTTCGTGGGGTGGGGTGGGAAGCATTGTGAAAATCGACGGGATAATAACGGCAGATTCTTACATCAACATCCTGCGAGAAAATCTGGAGGTTTCGCTGATCCAGACGGGCCTTGAAGAGAAGTTCGTATTCCAGCAGGACAACGACCCGAAGCATATTGGCAAGAAGACCAAGTCTTTCTTCCGGTCTTCTCGGATCAAACCGCTGGAATGGCCTCCTCAAAGCCCAGACCTCAATCCCATCGAGAATTTGTGGGCGATTCTCGATGCCAGGGTTGACAAAACTGGTGTTACCAATAAAAATAACTATTTTGAAGCCCTGGAGAGCGCCTGGGAAGAGCTAGATCCAAAGCACCTAAAGAACCTGGTCGAGAGCATGTCGAAACGCCTGCAGGAGGTCCTGAAGGCCAAAGGAGGACACATCAATTATTGAAATGCTTTTATTTTACTTTAATTTATGTTTTCTGTAGCCTAAATGAAGTGGGCACTTTATTTTGTCACTGTTTTATTTTTCAACACAAATTGATTTATTTTTCTTTAAGTAAAACTTTTTTTGCAGTATTCCATAAGTGAAACTTAAAAATAAGATAAAAAAACAAGATATTAAAAAAATACAGTGTGTTTACTTTAATTTGAACCAAGTAAATGAGAGAAATTGAAAAAACGATGAGGTGGGCACTTTATTTTGCCTATCAGTATAATGAGTCCTAAAACGGCATTTCAAAATAGCATTTAATGAGTTTATAAAGTCAAAATAAAACCTTCGATAGGAGTAGAAGGAATTTTAGAAGTCAAGGTTCTTATAAACCTGACTAAAATTTATACCTGTTGGCATCTCCTGCTGCCATAATAAAACCGAGTTGATTGCTAGTGGCCTTCATAAAACTTTAATAAAACTTAATAAAGCTGGATGGTTTTAGCAATCTTACTAGGGCAACCTCGGATAGTCAATCATGCTCATGATCATGCTTAATCCAATGTATATGAACCTATTTTCCCTGTCCGGTAAATTAGGCAAACATGCGGGAAAAATTCGTGAAATATGCGGGAATTTTGAAACTAAGATTGTGTGGCCACCCTGTATAAGGCGTAACTGCATCTTCCCTTGCCACACAAAGCTGATACATTTGACACATTTAGGTACTTGATTATGTCTTAATTAAGTCGCAGGGAAGTTAATAAGACTGATTTGCAACAAAGTGTGCTGCTTGGATTGGATTAAAAAAATGGCACCTGACAACGATTATTGACTTCTAACCCCATTCCGAAAAGATCTACATTCTAAAACAATGGCCCTTATTACATACGAAGTTTTTGATTGCCGTCTTGGATTCCAAAATGATTTGTGAAATCCATAAATTTCTATATTCAAAACCAGTCCATACCATAAAATGTGCGTATTATATTTTCGCGCAAACGGGCTACAAACGTCATTTGCGCTTCACCGAGCACCAATTTAGGGATTTGCTGTAATAAAACACGAAACCTTCATCAGTCCAATTATGAAAATGTATCAAAATTGAACGGGTTCAAAAAAGTGATATAGTTTATAGAGCTCACCCTTCCCTCCCTACTGGACCCGACCCTAACTGTACGGTCACATTAGGACGAAATCAAAACCAAAGCTATGTTTGTCCATCATTCGATCCGGAAGCAAACCAAAATAAACATCAAGATCTGCCTACCTTTGGTTTCTGCTGCCGGAGTCGTCAACACCATCGTCAACGCTCGGTCGGTCGCCGTCAATGGGCGGTTCAATAAAAGTGATTTGATAAATAAATATCGAAAACCTCTCACTGTGGGATCGTGGCGCCTGAACCCTAACTCAGTTATGACGGGGTGGTCGTTCGTTGACCATCCATAAATCATCGGGCTCTTTGATTGGAGGCAGCATATTCCGATCCGTCGCCGTCATCGTCGTTGCAGTCGAGCGTGGACGGATGAACCACCAACGAGTTCCGACGATTGATGCATGTTGTGCAGGTTTATAGATTAGTTAGTTGGTTTTCGTGTTTTTTTTTGCAGAAATAGCTGTGGTTGACTTTTGATGGATATGATGAAGCAGGATGAAAATGGATTAAGACGTGTCAATCGAGGTTTTTTCACCATCAAATTCTGTCGAATCCATACAATGTTGACGGCTTTCGTTGTCACAAGGTGTTTAATGTAGATTGAAATCATCTTCCAGCTCCTTTCAATCGATAAGACTAACAGCTACCTGATTTACCACTTAAAGGGTTGTATGCATGCCTGCACCGACTCTCACCGAGTCCGCTCAAGACGAATAGCTCGTGACCACCGGAAGCACACCGCTTTAGTTCTTAATCTCTTGTGCACCACCCTTTAAGACATCCTTCGAAACAAACAGTCCAACAGCAGGACTACAAGGCGAGGCAAAACCAGGAGGTAATCAATGCCACAAATCACATCCTCCCATTCCATCATCAGCCAAGGTGTAGTGCATGGGGCCTGCAACAGTACATATGGCTGGCCGACAGTCCTTTTAATTATAGTACATACGTTGTTCCATCGTAGGTATCAGTTCAAGACAAGATGTGCAAATGCACTGCATGATTCCCTGCCCCCCCTTTCCGATTGGGCGATGGTGGTGGGCACTGCTGTCACTATGCCACGGGGTATTCATATCATTCCACACGCATTATAGCACCATTTGTAGCACCGCTCCTGTAGCGTCTCTCCAGCCAGCGCAGGATCGTGATGCCAATCAAAGTTACCCCCTTCCACCGAGCGCGACGTGTTCGAAACTTCCGCTAATGTGTATAGGGTGACTGCTGACAATGTGAACGCCTCCCGAATGCGAACGAGGAATTGGATCGAAACGAGTGCAGTCACCCTGCGCACACGCCCGCAGAAGGGAAGCCGTGCTTGGATGAGCTTGTCATCGTCACGAACATCATCAACTCTATCGTCATCTCGTTAGTGTTATTGTTATTGTTATGATTGGATAGTATATGTTGTGCATGGCTGCCAGTAGCAAGCAGCAGGAATCATACCGGCAGGCAGGCAGGCAGCCAATGTCTGAAAGATCTTTGCCAGAAGGCTCCTACGGGTTCCGGTTGGCTGGCAGCATGCTTTAAGTTGGACGCCTCCCCTGCTACTGCGCGGGATGGTGATGATAATTTCCAACGACAACAACGGCCAGCAATAAGTGATAAATAATAATGGAAACGTGCCTTGATGATACACACGATGGACTTGGCTTGGCTTAGCTTATCTCAGACGGTTGCTATTCGGTGATTGATCAGAATCGGTGAAATTGCCATTTGAATCAACTAGTACGGATTGGGAGTGACGACCACCGTCACATGTTTGCAATTAGGTGGGAAGAAGATCTTAAAGTGTGATCTTTATTAAATTGTAGAACGGGTTTACTCTGAATCCCCAGTAAGGTAATGCGAGGGAGATTTTAATAGCGGGTTAGAATGGCGTCACGTCCTTATGTACCATACGGCAAGAATCATAATTGTGACCAAATTGGTTTTAAGGACTGTATCGTTAATTATGAGTACACCTAAAAATTGCTGTATTTAAATATTTTTGATTTGTTTTGCAACTCAAATTCATTTACAATATTATTGACCATCAAAAAAGCCCATTACATCAGCATTCATTTAATTTTTTCGTAGATCTGGCCAGCTCTTGCACCTTCTTTGTCATGTTCCTCATGAGGTTTTGCACAACCGTTCCGTCGATAGTTTTGCTTACGTTTATCCAGTCTTTTTGACGTAGGACTACGTCTTTGTTTTTGATACAAGGATACACGTTGCAAGTACAAAAATTTGGAGCGTCACGAAATATGCTTAGGTTTTGAACGTTAATAAATAATTCATTTCATGACCGATTTCCAAAATCTTTGCACCAATCTATCTGGAATATTTCTACGCATCAATTTTAAAATTGGAATTGATTGATTTTCAAAATTAGGCTATTGAAAATAACGTAAATAGAAGGTGATGTCTTATAATGTCGATTTTTCAGAGTAAATTTACCAAATGCACAGTATAGTCCTAGCACAGACTTCATATTTAAGTAAAGAACGTCTCCTAGGTCGTCATGAATGTTATATAACGGGTACACCTTCGCGTTTTAATTCAGTCTTACGGCAGTGAAGGAACGTAGTTGGCAGCAACAAGCACCCTGGAGGGTGCACTGACGAACAGTCGTTACCAGAGAGGCTTTTGTGCAGTTAGCTGCTGGTGCTAATGCTCCCGTCAACCTCACTGCTGAAGCCTACGAGTTGGCAGGAAAAAGCTACCCGTGACAAAGAGACAAAGATTGTCCCACGTCATCTGCAGATGGTCACCCGGAAAGCCGAGGAGCTGAACCAAGAAGACCCACCAAGTTCAATCGCGAACCATGTTTCTCCCCCGTCAAGTGAATCCGTCCTTTTCAGGAGGACCAAATCAGTTTGCCAATTAAAGGGTTTGGTTGAATTTTTCTATTGTGCTGATTGAAATTTTAATTACCACGCCCCGGCTGAACATAGCATTCATCAAACGCTGCATAAATGACAAGCACGTTGAACAACCAACAAACGAAATTCTAGAAGGGATAATTCGAGCCGAACTGAAACACGTCCTACCGACCATTTAGTAGAGTTCATTTTAGTTCCTAGTTATATCATATAGCATACATATTATTTTCAGTGAAAGCAAGATGTATGAATTTAGATTTCAAGACAGGCTTAAACAAATAATTAAGGTTGTACTGCGAACGTTTAGTGTATGGAAATTAGAACAATCAAACGATCTAGATTGCACATTTCTGCGTAGTCCTACGTCACTTTTGCGCACAACCCCATTAGACTGTACCTTATTGTTTTTTTTTTTTTATTTGATGATGTCATCTGCTCTTCTAGTCTTCTTCCGCATCTTTCCTTTCATCAAAGCCCAAAATTTATCAATGGGCCTTATTTGCGGACAATTTGGAGGGCATTGTTCTCTTCATACTAGTCCAAGGTGGCACGCGCATAGTGGCAGGATGCCAAATCAGGCCAAGGCAGTGTAGAACCTTTGTGTTTTCGGATTAGTGACAGAATTTGTTTCTGCAAGCATTCTGTCCGGTACATTTCGGCGTTCTTTTTGGCAGTAGTGAAAAACAGACATTTGTTGGCCAATTGCATGCCAAACCAACACCTTTTTTCCAAATTTTTCGCAAAAAAAACGATTTCTCCGAATTTGGGACATCTATTCCACGCTACACGGTGTAAAACTGTGCCCCTGGAAGTACTCTGTAGTCCAATTTGACGTACGTCTCGTCATCCATGACAATGCACATGTCAATTTTACTCAAAACTTCGTCGTACAGCTTCCGAGCCCGAGTTTTCGCGGAATCTGCACGATTTTGGCTGCGTTTCGAACATTTTTGTTTCCAGTTCGTCTTCAGGGAATTTCTTGTTTTTTTTTCGAGGGTATCTTGGTTGTCAAGACTAGACCCTTTCCCAACATCACCTCTACTGCGACCAATACTTTAGAAGCACTAGTCTATATTGGCAGCTTGAGCACTAATTGAAGTATTTTGTATTGGATCGTAGTATTTTTCAAAATTTCAGTTTAAATTTTCCCCCGATGATGTTTTGTTATGCAGTCGTAAAATGAAAGCTCCAATTAATACCTAAAATTAAGCCCCCAGTGCTGAAATCATCGCCAGACCGTATGAAGTAGTAATTAGATTTCAAAAAGATATGTAAAGAACAAACAAAAATTTTTGCGGACAACATTCAGGCCTTTGATGTTGTCTATGTTGACAATTAGTAGTACTGAAGTCAATGATATTTCTAGAAAACCCTCAATTGCAATGCAGTATCTTCTAATATTACTCCTAAAAGTTTGAATTAGTAGGGTAGGTAACGACTTAGCACCCGAGCACCTATTCCAGTCACGGGTTAACGTTAACCTACAACGCTCATTTTTGCAGTATGGTGCTCCATCTAGTGAAGCACCATATTGCAAAAATGAGCGTTGTAGGTTAACGTTAACCCCAGTGCTTGGAATAGGGTCTCGGGGTGCTTAAGTCGTTACCTACCCTATGTGATGAGCTTCCATTTTAAAGTGCGTTATAAGGGTCAGTCAGTCACGTTGTCCCATGTCAATTGCGTTCATTTTACAGCCATTGGAAGATGGAATTTACCTTAGTAGTTCCCTGTACAGCTCCTTCAAACATACATACCATCTTCCTTCCCATTACATACGGCTAACGACTTCCATGGAACTTCCTGATTTGTTGATTGACTTTCAGCATTCAACTCTTGAAACCGCGTGTGGGGTGTTTGATTTTTTTTTTGTCTGAACTCTTTGAACCGTGTAAACAAGGAGTTAATTAGGGAACAATAGCCTAAAGATATTGTATATGACTCACCAAACACTGGTTCTGATATAAACCACATGTAAAGGTTTATTTTATTGCTCCAAATGGTGTTTCCTAAGCGGGCCCTCCGCGTCCTTTCTCTAACATACCTGCCTGTCATCGTCTGTCGTAAGTAACACTTTTCAGTGACTACATGCATCACTTCGAACAGTCAGATAATTACCCCGATCAAAACACCTTTTTCGAAGATATTGCAATTACATTGACTTTTTATACTATTAACAAACTAGGTATTTTGGTTATTCAATCCATAAAACAAATGGATAAACAACAGCATAAGTTGCCACGAAAATGAAAAGTGCACTTTTAGTCGTTTCGCTAATATTGAATGTAAAAAGTCTAAGAGTGAATTGCGACGTAACCCGCCAGTATCACACCCGATGTTAGTGCCTTTATATAAACGTTCTGCGACGTGGCAGTGAAAAAATAACTAGAATATGTGACACTTTCACTACTGGTCAAATTCTTGGTATCACATGCGTGTTTATAGCATGAGGTAAGCCCTCTCACCGTCGACAAGGTGGAAAATTTGACCCACGAGAGGGAGGTACGTCTTCAGGGACATTCGCTCCTTTACGCGTTGGACCATTCCAATCGTCGTTCCACACTTTGTTGCGCAATCTCTGATGGATACCTCCTTTTTTCCTTCAAAAACTTTACACTTGACGTACTTTGGGTTTGATGCTCCTGTTTTTCTACCAACCACGGCCGGGTAAGTCCTTCAATGTGTTATGCATAACAAACCGGTTGATTGCATTCTGGACCGCACAAACACTAACACCTTCTTCTTTTGCTTTTAAGCGACAATCGCTTTTCAGTGCAGTACTTGGTCGCAATCGATTTTCGCTTTTCTTCCGTAAGACCTCGCATTATTCCGCTTGAAGTAAAACTTTAACTATTAATGAAGGTTTTCGTTTGTTTACAAGGCACTAAACAGCTGTCAAAATAAGTCATAGTCTTTGTCATACAGAACCTCAAAGGTGTTCTCATAATTAACGATGCAATCCCTAGTGCTTATCTTGAAGCATGTTTTGAGGGCATTATGAACTGCAACGATCTTATCAACTCAAGTAAATATATTTACTGCCGCCTTCACTATTCTGTTTGAATATTAAACATTTTCTTTTATTCGCGGCTCTACACTGCTCAGCGTATCGTTCCAGCTTTTACCACCTTCAGAATACTTGTTTCGCCATGGAGTTGAGCGAGTTTGCGATTTATTCTTCACCGTCACACATCGTCCTAAGCACGCATCGCTCGAATACACCAAGTGCTTGCAAGTCCTCTTCGAACATGGTCCAAGTCTCATGTTCGTATTATAAGCGTTTTGTACATGGAACATTTCGTGAGGGAGGGGATGCATCTTTTTTGACCGCAGCTTCTTCGGGTGCCCATAATAAAGGGTGTCCCACATCGAATTGTATCACGGAAAGAACGCTGAAGAAAATACCATAGTTTACCGATCCTATTCTAAATTTCAGACGATAGGACGATAGACCCATTAGCAGGCTTTTTGGCATATTTATTTCATTCAACATGAATACCTTAACCGTACGCATCTAACGCTTAACTCCACTCATTAGGTTCTGTACAACATCTGGCTGCAGCTTCTTCTGTACGGAAACCCACTTTTTCTTCATCATCTTCCTCACATTTGACCTCCTTGGGATGCTTCCGTAGTGCCTGGTTCATAATAGCCCAGTATTTTTCGTTTGGCCTTAGATTCGGTGCGTTGGGGGTTCAATCCTTGGGTATGAAAATGACCAAGTTGGCTTCGTACCACTCCAGGACAACATTTGAATAGTTGCACGAAGCTAGATCCGGCCGAAGACAGCAGCGCCCTCATGTTGCTTCAACAGAGGAAGCAGACGCTTCTGTAGACTCTCCTTGGGGTAAATCTCTTTACAGTCCCGGTAGTCACGAACGGCGCGCTCCGTTTGTCATATGAGCAGATCGCTTGCCAAATCATGTATTTCTTGGCAAACCTTGAAAGTTTCTGCTTCCTTACTTTCTCCGGAACATCAAACTTGTGCTAGGCGGTGAAGAACAGTAGCCTAGGAAGCTGCCCGAAGTCCACCTTGACGTCTTCGTCAGCATCTGGGTGTAGTTTCCAGGCCCGTGATTTTCCCACCTTATTTTGCCGTTCGTAACGATTTGGAGTCATTTGCACTTTGTACGTATGGAATCCCTCCCGGTCCATGGCTCTCTAAACAAAAGACTTGGGCAGATTAAGGTTTTTGGCCACATCTCTGACCGAAGCATTGGGATTCCGCTTTCACGACACGCTAGTGATTTTGATCACTAATAGAACATCCATTGTGTGCTCATAGTTTCGTTGTAACGTTTTATCACACTACTATTGCCGCTGTAGTTTGTGGTACCAGTTTAATTCTGTGCCATCTAGTAGGTATAATTTTCAACCAGTTTAATTTCATGGTATCCTAGTTAATTTTCACATACAACTGTCATTTGATCTCAAATTAAAGCTCGAACAACTTTGCTTTTCAAAATATTGAATACTGATATTGTGAAAGTTTACTTAAACTCTAACCGCGCTTTTCTTGCGTGCACAAATATAGTAGTAGGAGTAAAAACTGAAAAAATGTTCAGGGTAAAATGGGGCAAAATGGACAAATTCTCGACCCTGGCACAGCATGAAACTGACACCATTCGATTCCTCAGAGTTTTTCACTTAAGATATGTCCCTTTTCAAGCAAAAAATACTGCGGCAATTGTAGTTAACGGAGTAAAAACTGATAAAAACACATGTTTAGGGTAAATTGGGGCAAAATGGGTCATTTCTTGACCCGGCACAGCATGAAACCAACGCCATTCGATTCCTCAGAGTTGTTGACATAAGATATGTCGCTTTTCAAGCAAAAAATACAACGGCAAATATAGTTGTAGGAGTAAAAACTGAAAAAACACATGTTTAGGGTAAAATGATGCAAAATGGACCATTTCTTGACCCCGGTGGAACATGAAACCAATATCATGCAATTCCTTAGATTTTTCCATATAAGATATGTCCCTTTTTAAGCAAAACAGTCTGCGGCAATTGAAGTTGTCGGAGTAAAAACTGTAAAACACACTGATTTAGAGTGAATTGGGGCAAAATGAGCGACTTCCCGTGCTCTGCACAGAATGAAATCAGTGGCAATCAATTTATTGGCGTTTTTTTCCTATAGAAAAGTATCGGTTCATGTATTAATACTAGCGGATATGAAATAAGTCCGATTACAGCCTCGATTCTGCCCACTGTACGTTGCTTTTCAAGTGACGCCATTGTTTCCCATTTTCGACAAACTGACAGCGATAAAATACCAGAAAACAAAACACTCTAAACTACTTCTACCCAAGTTTTCAAGAGAAAACCCCCAATGGGTAATTTTCTACAGCGTTTTTTTCGTGAAGCAATTTGCTGTGGGACACCCTTTAAGCACGCCAACTGATGATCCGCCATTGTATTTCATGATTCAAATTGTTGTCTACCGTTTGCAAAGATCCAAGCTAGAATTCATCCACCACCACGATAGAATCACCATCTATCGGAACACTGTTACCTAGGCGAGTCTTGTCGCGGTAGCTGCCTTCTTTTCGAGACATTCGCCACCAGTCCGACTTTTCTTGCTTCACGTTTCAAGTGGGTGTACTGTTCCAAATGTTCGGCCGACAATGTCCATATCATCCGATGCAAACAAATTGGCTGAATCTCGTACCCCGGCTCGTCGCATTGTCTACGTCCCCGGCGAGATTCAAACGAACTAGATTGTTCGCCTGAGATCTTAACACAGCTATGCGCACCGGCCATCGTTGTTCTAATCATGCTGGGGCATGCTGGGGTAACCGTTCTCGTCCATGATGTTCCATAACTCTATGCGGTTGATACTATCGTACAGGTGAACAGGTGGAGCGTAGGGACCTGGAGTTCACGGCATTTCTGGAGGATTTGCCGCACGGTAAAGATCTGGTCCGTCGTCGAGCGGCAGTTGTCGGAGCCGGTTTGTTAACCTCTCACGAACTCATTCGTTATAGGTGATTGACGGCGGAAGATGATCTGGGATAGCACTTTGTAGGGGTAGCATTCAGAATAGTGATCGTTCGGAAGTTCTCACAGCAACTTGTCGCCTTGGGGTGTATGACCCCTTCTTTTCACTCCTCCGGTAGCTGTTCTGTCTCCCAGATTCTGTCTATCAGCCGATGCAGACAAATGGCCAACTTTTCGGGGCCAATCTTGATAAGTTCTGCTCCTATACGGTCCTTACCCATAGCTGCCTTATTATTCTTGAGCTGTTGGATGGCATCCCTAACTTCCCTCGGCGTGGAGCGAGTTCATTACCCTTATCTGCCGTCATTGCTTCCGCTGTCGTGGTCCTCACTGCTGCCTTCTCCGCGCCATGCAGGTGTTCGTCGATGTGCTGCCTCCACCTTTCAATACCCCTCACGTCCGTCCTCCAAGATGCTTCCATCCTTATCCCTGAAGATTTCGGTTCGTGGCGCAGAGCTTTTGCGAAATACGTTAAGCTTCTGGTAGAACTTTCGTGTTTTTTTAGAACGGCACAGTCGCTTCATCTCCTCACAGGTCGCTTCTTCCAGGTGGCGTATTTCTCCCGGAAAAAGGCAGTGCTGCTATTTCCACTCCCGTTTGTAGCGTTCCACGTTCTGTCGGGTTCCTTGCAGCAGCATAACCGCTCGCACTGCGTTCTTCTCCTCCAACTTCTCTCTACGCTTCTCTTCAAACCAATCATTCCGTCGACGCTTTTCTACAAACCCGAGGATGTTCTCAACTGCGTTGTTTATGGCTGCTTTCACAGTACTCCAGCAGTCTTCAAGAGGGGGCCCTCGTTCGGCAATGCTGCATCAAAAGGGGGCGTGCGTAGTGGCGACATCCGGTTGTTTCAGTCGCTCTAGGTCAACAACGGTACTTTGTTGATGACGGAAAGTTTTGGGCGCAGTTTAACCATCAACAGGTAGCCATCAGAGCAACGATAGGGTCTGACGTCGATAATATCGGAGAAATGCCGTCCATCAATAACAAGGTGATCGATTTGCGATTCTGTCTGCTGTGGTGATCTCCATGTTTGACGATAAGGGAGGCTTTGCTGAAAGTAGGTGCCACGAATGGCCATGTTCATGGAGGCGGTGAAATCAATGAGTTGTCGTTCGTTAGCTGATGAGCGCTGAGCTTTCCAATTGTCGGACTGAACTCCTCCTTCTGGCTTGGGTAACCGTCATAATCGCGTTCGTGCTGCGCGTATAATGCGTCCTTGTCCTTGTCACCAATGCTTCCGGAGTGTGGGCTGTGCGCGTTGATTACGCTCGAGTTGAAGAACCGATTCTTGATCCTCAACTTGCACATTCTTTCGTTGATCAGCCACCAACCGATCACGGTTCGCAGCTCACGTGTGTTGCCACAGCTCTGGTACGTGGTATGACTACCTCTAAGTATTCTCATCATGGATCCCTTCCAACACACCTCGTGCAGCGCAACGATGCCGAAACCGCGGACCTTCGAGTACGTGTGTGCGTCCGATGCAATTGAAAGATTTGCAATTCCACGTACCGAGTTTCCAATCGCTAGTCTTTTTAAGGTTTGCCTCGCAGGGCCTGACTCACGCCCCCTACGTTCCGAAGGATCAGGGCTTAGCTTCCCGGAAGCTACGGGTTCTGTAGTAAACCCTTTTTTTATTTGGCCACTGAACCCACTTTAATCACAACCCAAGTAACATTGCCAAAACCATCCACCTTTATTAGATTTTATTAAAGTTTTATGAAAGCCAGTAGAAATCAATTTAGTTTTATTATGGCAGCAAGAGGTGCCAATAGGTTTCAAATTTTAGTCAGGTTTATCAGAACTTACACAGCTTCTTTACTCCTATCAAAGGTTTTACTTTGACTTTATAAACTCGTAAAATGCTGCTTTGAAATACCGTTTTAGGACTCATTCATACTATCTTATTATGGTCAGTCCAAAAAGCACTTTAAAACCATTTTGCCTCCAGTAAATGCATTAAACGGCAAGTTGGCATTGAGGGAAGTCACCAAATGACCAAATAGTTTTATAGTAGCCATTGCGAAGATAAATTGGCTTTTTGGCAAAACTGTGATTTCTTTCAATCGCCATTGGAGCTGAAATAATTATAATGTGGAAAAACACCAAATTTTAAATGTAATGCTAATGTAGAATGTAGAATTTCGGCATTCTTTTCGATAACCTTATTGAATTTCATAAATTTTCAGAAAATTCATTATTTATTTATCGAATTTATTTGTTGCAATTTTGTTTTTGTTGTTGGAAACTAGCATAAATTCCGAGGCGCATTTATTTTCGGTTATTTTCGTGCCAATATTCACCATTAAATAAATGCGCATATGATTTGGAACATGATCTGCTATTAAAAAACTCAATTTGTTTTGGATGTTTTGCTATCAAACAAAATTTCCCTCAACACTAGAACTTTTTTCTTAGATATTATTTACTGTTAAATGAATCAGGAGAGCAGGGAATCGAACAAATCAAAACAACAAAAACCAACCAAGATATCACCTTGAAATTTGACAGCTGTGGCCATTTGGCCCTATGCTGGTTTTGATGGCAGCCAATAGGTTTTATGAAGGTTCTCAAGTGGTCATAGCATGTTTCACTAGAACGTTTTCAAAATCTTCATGGTCTTATAAAGGTTTTATTAAGTTGTTTTCACAACCGTGTATAGAGTGGGCCACTCTGTACACATTTCGGTTTGAAAGATGCATAAAGTAAAAAACAGTTTTGAGTGTAGTTTTATCAACAAAGCCGTGAGGAGTGCTATACGGCTGAAATAAAACTAAAATTGTTTCTTGGGAACAGATGAATATCACGATTTCTTTTTCGCCTATCAAAAATTACTCTAATGTTGGTTAAGCCCGAATGTCAACACTCTACACCTCATCTAGTTTTGTTTCTATTTTGAATCTCCAATTATGAACAAAACACCTGATGCATGTTTCCGATCGAATCCACCAATCAATTTGACGATGAATCATAATTTAAATCGCTTTTAATCCCCCCTTCCATCAAACTTCAAAAGTTGATTGACGAAAGAATGCTCGAATCGTTTAATTAGCACAGTCGTATCTCTCTGATGTTACTTATCTGCCCTGATCCATACAATTCTTTCCTTAACCCCCTCCCCGGCGATGTCTTGACGTGGCGTGTCAAGATTTGACTGTCCAGTCCAGTGCATCATTGACTAATGCCTCGCGGCAGTAGTGGGGTAATTGATTTTCCTTCTGATCACCATAAGAAGCTCTATCTAAATTTTCATCAGCATCAGTGCTGGCATTTGGAATCATATACAACTTGCGCCCACGCACATATGTGCCTGTGTGTGTATGTGTGATTGCCGCGCGTACACATCTCATTATAATAATTGAAATTGAAATCAATTACGAGGGTGGTAATCTAGCCGTGCGACCCAGCCCCCTCAACCCCTCCGCGTGTCCCAGGAAACTACTGCGAGGTGTAATATCTTCGAAGTTTTGGGAAATGCATCAAACCAGTGACCTGAGATGAGAGAGTCATAGCCGGAAGCAAACATTGCGTTTCCAAGGATGGGGGGTAATCGGGGAACGGGGCGAAGTTTAGTTCTATTACAACGTGTAATTAGCTAACCGCAAGAGTGTGCATGCACTTATTTGGCACACCTATAGGCTCTGCAGAAGGACACCAGTGTCGAGAGGCGATGGTTGCTTTTGTGTTGTGAGGTTTGAAAGAGTTTTCGAACGGAAGTATTAGCGGTATTGCTGTGGCTATCGTTGATTCCGCGCTCATACTGGTAGTCTATCATCGCTGAAATACGCTGAAACCCAATTTATAACATAACTAATCCCATTTAATTTCTTCTCTTCTCTTTTTCAGGTAAGTTAAACCTTCATTGTTATCAGAATCGGCAAATCATACCTCCGGCAACGCCCACCGCCGGATTGAGCGAGGTACGTGAAACCCTTATCAAGCGCAATCGAGTGGCTAAAGCAACCATAAACTGGGACCGATTGGAATCTTCTGCAGCATCCAGTATCTCAAACGCTGGCAGCCAGCATACCTGACCTGGTACAATAAATTTATCTGCTGCCCCTTAGCTCTCGCTGTGCTACGGCGTTGTGTGGAAGATCTTCGAACGGGGTTGTCTGTCGTACGGACTAGGCACTTTCCGTGCGTTTCATGGCAAAGGATCTGTGCATGTGTATGTGTGGGAGTGTGAGTACAGCTTTCGAGTTTGGCGTGACTTTTGCTTCCGAGAGTCTTGAGCAGTCACAACTGCCGAGCTAACCAAATCCGACAGGCCGGGAAGTGCAAAGTGTGTGTATTTATGTGATGTGCAATGTTTGACTGCATCACTTCCCGGTGCTGTTGGCAATGGCGTTGAGCGGGAGTTGCGGAAACAGGATGCCTTCGGGTGGGGTTAGCTGGGAAGGCTCGATGATAGCCCATATAACTTAAACGTGACACAATTGAAATGCTTAATGGAGTTTATTCAGTGCAACGGTATGCATGCGGACAAAGATGGTGAATGTTGGTTGGATCAGAAAATTTAAGGGAAAGTGCTTTCTACACTTTACATTCTGGAGTAACTTGTGGAACGACTGGAATTTGTGTAGAAAATAACCGACTTTTATTATTAAAAGTATACATTTATCCTAGATTTCACTGGTGAAATAAATAGGAATTTGAAATGCACGTTGACATGTCAAAAAAACTTTTCCTAAATGTTCAATTGACTATGATCCAAATTCCTTCAAAGATTCGTCATTCAGTTGCCTGATCACCCGAAGAGCACATTTTAGCAAGCAAGATTAGAATATGCTTGGAATATGCCTCAGAATGTATGAAGAGCAAGAATCGAAAAACGTAAAGAGGGACTTGCAAATTTGGTTTGGGTTGGTTCCACAGGTTGTACACCAACACAAGAAAATGCGGCAAAAAGTCGAGCAATTGAAAAACATGCAAGAGCAGTCAGAAAGCATTGCAACATATCAGCAATCCTTTCAAATGCTGTTAAATTTTTATTTTTATTTTTTGGTTTGCCCCAATTAGAAAAAGCAACATTTGAAAGAGGCCCATTTTGTTTACAAAAACCATAATAACTTATGTTTGACATACGATAGAGACAATTTAAGAACACCAAAAGTTGTCACTATTATTGTTCTAGAATCACTGGGAAGACAGCTTTGCTGAAAAATTTGATATAAAAAAGTTACAGCAAAATAACTGGTTTTTATAGGGACACTCCAAGCTACGTAGGAAAAAAACTGTATTTCGGTCATATCAAAAGGTACAGAAAAAATTATACCATCAAAGCTGCTTGAAATTATTCATTCTAAAACTTTTTTGAATATGTATGCCTTTATTTCAGCAAATAAAAAAGTTAGATTTTCGATTTCTCTGAAAATAAGGACCACCCTAGTTTTCACTCACACCAAAATAAGCGCCTTGTTATTAGAAACAACTTTGTGGAAGACAATTTGCTCCGAAACTTCAAACTTAGGCTGAAAATGTATCTTTCCAGCTAAATTCGACGCTTACAATTACTTACTTACCATAAGTTCGGACTTGGTAAGATTTCCCGTGTTGTATCAAATTAAGCAGTAGACTCCACTCCTGGTCTACTCCGTCAATTCCTATAAGTTTCAACTTTGCAACCATACTTGCCCCGGAATCTAACTTTGGTTTCCCGAAAGATACTGAGGTCTCCATGATGTAGCGTCTTCCAATTGCTAATTGGCATAGTTTATAGTTATCTAGTCACGTACTGCCATAAGTAAAGGTTGTACGAGATCAAATTGCACCACTTTTAAATGGCTGTAACTTGATTTGGCAAGCAATTTCCTCGTGTGGAAAGCGGAGCACCCATTCTTGACAACGTAACGGTCAATGGGCAGGTGTACCTAAAAGAATGCCTCCAAAAACGTCTACTTCCTCTTCTGAGGTCACACGATGGTCCTACGGTTTTCTGGCCGGATTTAGCCTCGTGCTATTACTCGAAAGGGGTTGGTACAAGGCTGAGGAGGTCAATTTCGTGCCGAAGCATCTCAACCCCTCAAACGCAGCAGAACTGCGGCCAATTGAAAAATACTGGGCCATCCTGAAGCAGGCACTTCGGAGGCATACTAAGGAAGTGAAATCAGAGGAAGATTTGTAGAAAAAATGGATTACCACGCAAAACAAAGTTGGCCCAAATGTTGTACAGGACCATATGAGTAGTGTAAAAAAGAAGGTTCGTGCATTTGAATATGGAATTGAAATTGAATATAACAAACATGGGAAAATATTCATAACATGTTTTATTTTACTCCCTGAAAATTTAAAGATGATTGGTTGAACGGGCGAATTTTGCCGAATATTTGTGTGTGTCGCAATTAGATTCCGTACACCCTTTAAGAGTAGCACCTTTGTTGGACAAGAATAATCTTCGAACCGACTATTTGTGAAAATTACCAATCATTCTGATGTTATTTGTCCTGGATTATGTGATTATATACTTGAAATTTTGAGCGAATTATACTCAAAGTGATGTACATATTCAACCTTTATTATAGACTATTTATTATGGAGCTCATCTTTAGTGACATACTTTCGTCCACTCTTTCTTCAAATCCTTGTCGTTTTTGAAGACCCTCCCGGTTTCCGGAGCTTGCCCTCTATAATCACCGAAAAAAAATCTATTGGGCGAAGTTCTGGCGAAATTTGCGGATTGGCCCCCTTCTGGAGGCATTCCATTAAGCTTGCTTGTGCATTGGGGTCGTTTTTGACTAATCAACATCTCTAAAAAGCAATCCCGGAATAAAGACATAGTGCATTCAGGGTCAAAAATGATCCAAGACTTTGAAACGCTCCCAAAACTTTATTTTTGAACCGATTTTTGATAACTTTCCCTCAAATAAAGGTATAGATTTTCAAAACGACATGCTGACCTGCTGTTTTTAAACTGGTAATTCTAGGTACATAGGCTCCCAGAACCGGCTCAGGTATGCTTCCGAAAGGGGCAATTTTGGAACCTCATATATTTGTACCGTTCGACGTCTCAAAGTTCACGATTTCGAATACAGATCTTCAAAAACATCATGCCACAGACCAGGACCAGGACCTTTGGCCCCATCCGGATATTCTGGAACTGATTCCGGTAGGGCTCAAAAAGGACAATTTTGGAACCCCAAGTATTTGTACCGTCCGGGGGTTCAAAATTCATGCTTTTGAATACGGGCATCCAAAAACAGCATGTCATAGACTACCAGGACTTTTGGCCATATCCAGATACTTCGAAATCGGTTCCGATTGGGCTCAAAGAGTACAATTTTGGTACCTCTATATATGATATAACCTGAATATAAAATCATGAATTTTGAGCCATCGAACGGTAGAAATACTTGAGATTCCGAAATAGTTCTCTTTGGGCCTTACTTGAACTAGTTGAGTATGATGTCAATCATAGTAGGTCCATCATTGGACCCATATCAGGATTGTGGCCAGTATCATGGATGTCAAGTTTCCTAAACCTACTGCCAGTTCAGAGTTCATATGGCATGATGTGTTTTTGAAGATCAGTATTCGAAATCGCGGATTTCGAGCCGCCTAACGGTATAAATGTATGAGGATCCAAAATTGTCCTCTTCGGGTGCAAACCGGAACTGGTTCTGGGTGCCCATAATAGCCATTTAAAAAAAAACAGGCCAGCATGTTATTTTAAGGATCCATGCCAAGATATTTGAAATGGGTTAAAAAATATTGTTTTGGGAGCGAAACAAAGTCTTGGGTCAATGCACTATGTGTAACTTTTTCCTAATGCATTAGGAAGGTTAATTAGACCGGTAGTTCTCTATGGCCACGAAACATGGCCATTGCTAGTGGAGGACCAACGCACCCTTGGTGTCTTTGAACGGAAGGTGCTGCGTACGATCTACGGTGGAGTGCAGATGGAAGACGCTATGTGGAGGAGGCGAATGAACCACGAATTGCATCATTTGCGGGGAGAACCTCCCATCGTACACATCGCTTAAATCGGTCGACTACGATGGGCTGGGCATGTCGTAAGAATCTAAGAATGCCCTGTTAAAATGGTTCTCGAAAACGAACCGACGGGTACAAGAAGAAGACGCGCGCAACGAGCAAGGTGGATCGATCAGGTATAAAGCGACCTGCGGACTCTCCGCTGACAGGGAGGCTGGCGAGGTACAGCCATGGAATGAACACCATTGAGACAACTTCTGGCCATACCGGTCTTAGTGGCCACAGCAGCCGGCATTATGTACGGTTTGCTGAGTTTACCGCACCTACCGATCGCCTGGCACACCATGTGCTTCTTGGTAAATTTGTCGACCTATTTTTCTGGACCTTCTCCAGAACATCCAGGTGGGACTTACCAACGAAAATCCAGGCCGAGGATCTACTTGGCGTCCGCTTTAATGTACATCTCGTCCATTGCGATGCATTTCGTCTGCACCAACCATTCGTGGTACAGCTTCCTGGCGCGGGATTTGGCCACCGTATCTGTTTATCGTTTCGATTAGGTGCCTTTCTTTCCCTGAAGACATGAAGTCCGGCCCGCTTCATTGTTTGCTGGACGAATCAGACGGAAGAATTGACCTTCTTGGTCACATCGCGAATCGAATGGATCGGATTGAGCTTAAAGTAGTCCCACACCATCCTTGCGTTCACGTGGTCGGTCGTCTTCGTTTTTCTTCCGCTGCCAGATCGCTGCTGGCTCGTCTGGGCCCCCTTAAATGATTTAACCACACAAGACACGGACGAATTGTCGATTCTCAACTGTTTCGGGATCCACCTGTAGGACTGGCCTGGATTTTTCACTCCAAACTAATTTTACCCTAAATTTCATAAAAAAATCAAGTACAATCTTTAGTTCCAAACTTTGATTGTTTTTCTAAACCCTGATTAGAATTCTACGCGAAGTTATCACGGGTTAACGATGGAGTTACTGTTCAGCAAATTCTGCGAATTGTTCACAACGAATCTTTCCAGGAATCTGAAATGAATTCTTGTTTGGACTTGAATTCTGGACAGCTCTTCTCAGAATTCTGTACCCATGGTTAGAGGATATCCTGTATTCTCAGCTAACCTTGCCGTGGGTTGTAAACGAACCTCACTCAACTAATGAGAGAATTGAAATTCGGAATAAATCCTGTCCATGTTAAATTTTGGACACTATGATAATGTCAGCAAACAAATGCTTGGCATAATTCAACAAAATCGATTGTTTGTCTCAGTATAGTAGAGTTACATGTACAGTAAATACTAAATGATTGAGATGATTGAGATGTTAATACTTCTTCTCGAATCAGATTTCGCACAGTATCCATAAATTCGCTAGCTTCATCTTCTCTTGTAATTGAGTTTCCGCTTAACCAGAGCCCAGTATTTTTTTTTTATCGGGCGAGCTTCTGGACAGTTGGGCGGATTTGGCTATGTTTGGCATTTAGTTGACCTCTTGTGACTTATATCATTCCAGACTGGTTTTAGCATAGTGACAAGAGGCTTATACAGAGCTGGAGAGTCATGGCTTCTTATCAATTCGTAGCCATTTGCAGACATTCTTTCTCGTTATCATCCTTATTGATAGTATCGATAGAGACGAAACTTATGGATTTTCGAATACAACTTATGGCCTGCCAAACCAAATACTTTTTAAGGAATAGAAACCTTTTTAATCCAGAAATATTCGGCAACGTCGTTTCTTTGCATTTCGGTATAACATGCCAGACCCGGAAGCTGTTCAAAGTCTTCGAGCACATATGTTTCGTAGTCCATTACAGTAAAAATATTGTGTGTCATCCCGGTTGGGCACCTTTTTCACTTTGAAAGCCTTTATTCTATGTCTCTGCTTTACTCTTTGCACATATGATTTTGATTTTCCAACTTTCCGAGCCACATTTCGCACAGAAAAGTTGGGATTGTTTCACAATTATGGCTACCACCTTTTTATCAATTTGGCGAGATCATACTTTTCGGATTGCTCCTCTTCCAACCTTCCAATAATTAGTCAAGCGCTGGTCAAATGATTTGCAAACACAAAACACGGTACTTTTTGGTAGTTTTAACTTCATGGCAAGATCGCGTACCGACAACGTCGGGTTCTGCGGCCGAATGCAATTCCAAAATATGTTTGCGCATTTCCACTTGATTCGACGCCATTTTACCCAATGCAACAAAAATGTGAAAAAGTTGTACCACGAATTAAAATGGAGAATTTCCGCTGTCGTATATTGGAAACTTTTCAGCGATCCGTGAAAAAATTGAAATACTAAACTGAAAGAAAGCGTCCGAAATTTAACGTGGACAGGCTTTAACCCCTTCAGGCTTACGGTGTCGTAAATGACCCCAAAAGGCTGTACGAAATCACAAACTAAATAAAAGTGTAAACTATCTTCGGCAAATTCTTTCGTCGTCAATTCTTCTATATGGTAAAAATGAAAATAAAACATTTATTTAAGGTATAATTGACGACCTAGAACATCCTGAATATGAAGAAGTTCAGCAAGAAAAAACAAATGCCTTATTAATCGTGTTAAGCGTTGTTTTAGAATAAGGTAGATATGCATACGTATTATTAAATTCTCTTTGATAAACGTTAAACGTTTTTGTATCTTTCTGGGATGTTCTAGGTTATCCAAAATGTACTTGAGTTTAGAACTTCAGATCTACAGTTGCAACAGTAGCTTTAAGGGCTTCTCGATATGTATTCAAACATATTGATTGATGAAGCTTCTGGAAGGTCAACAGTCAATATTTGATAATTTTGTGATGTTCTAGGTCATCCAAATTGTCTTTGAGTTCAGAACTTAAGACCTACAGTAGTAACTATCGCTTTTGGGCTATACAAGGTTACGCTACGTATTCAACCATATTAAGTGACGATTTTCAAACGTAAAAAAAACATTATGGTATAAACTGGGGGGATCTAACTCATTCAAACTGTCCTTGAGTTCAAAACATAAGATCCATGTATGTTCTTAGAGTATGTATAGGGGCAATATGTACTTATCAATATTCCTTGAATAGTGAGGAAGGTCAACAGACATAATGCAAGAATATTGGAATATTCTAAGTCATCTAAATTGTACTTCACTTTAATTGTACCACTTCAAACAAAACATATACAGTTGTAAAGATGTGTATTCCAAAAATATTCAATAAATCGTATGGAACGTCAACAGTAATTACTTTATAACTCTGTGATCCCGTTGATAATCCAAACTGTCCTGGAGTTAAGAACATGAGATCTACGGTTTTTGGGCGATACAAGCATGTCACGTATTCACATACATTGTAATCGAACACTGAGACAACCCTGTTGAGGACTCTTTGAAGTCCATTGATTGCTCCATCCATTCCGTGATTTGTGTGACGAAAAATTAGACTCGGCATCGAATTGTTCCTGAGGACCTGTTCATAAACCACGTAGACTCATTTTTTTAAATCTCAGACATAGAAATATCCGTTTTACCCCTGAAAAATCTGCTTCTCAGATTTAAACAAGCTGTTAACGGTTCACCTGAATGTATGTTTCTACCATTATTCTGCAGCGGTGGATGCAAGTGTTCACTTTAACGTCATTTACAACTGAAAAAACTGAACGCTAACTTAAGAATTCGAATAAAAGCTCAATGGTTACTACGAAGAAATTGGTCGGTTGAGTGGTCGGATTCTAGATCATTTCGAAGCTCATAACTGAAAAATAATTTAAGTTATAGAGCTTGGAAATCTCCTAATACAAATGTGTCGGAGTAGCTTTACTTCCCTAGCAGCACACTTGTTACTAATCGGTTGAAGTAACTTCAATGTGACTCAATTGGGTCACAATTAAGCTGCAGCAACTAATTATGACGGCTTGGTCGTTCCGAATATCGATTAGTTTGTATTTGAACTTGCTTCCCCATTTCTCACTTCCCCAAAGCCATCATCCAAGAGCAATGCGAGCTCAGCTGTCCGCGTAATTGAACCCTTCCATTCCAAGGAATAAAGATGTTATCCTACCCGAGCTTCGAAGCGGACCGTTGTTTCCTGAAAACTTTAAATTAACATTAAACAACACTCTGCTCTCGTTCGAACTCGCACGACAAACGGGGAGAAGAAGAACGGCAGATCGTTATCTCCTTTTTTGACCGATTTTACGACGCACCTTGCCATAAAAATCGGTACTTGGGCAGAATGTTAAACGCGATACGGCTGAGAAGGAGAAAGGGACTCGACACGACGGAAACGGGGAGCAATAAAACGATCAACTTTGCTTCCACCAGCACCAGCACCAGGAACCAGCGCTCTGCCGACTTAATGGCTTAGTCCGAAAAGAAAGAGTGCAGTAGACCTTTCCCCCCTTTGCATATTTTTCCCCATTGTCGTCGGTGAACAGTTTCCTTTCGAAATGGTTCGAATTTTACCGTATGGTGGTGCGTATTCGGTTTGGCCAGGGAATAATTCTTAGGGAGGGTTGTTCCAAGTCGCTTCCGGAGTGCTATATTAGGGTATCCATAGCTAATCCATATTTAAGATAAAAAAAAGAACTCATCGAAAATAGTAGCTGATTTCAACCCACAGTAAGGATGCTCTTGCGGTGACACACAATTGTTATAAATATGGCTTATTTTAGTGGAATAAAACTCACAATATGAGCCTATGATCTGATTTCAAAGTGGTAAATATTACACCACCAAGAAATCCCTCGAAATCTACCATATTAAAAATACCATATTACACTTATGACAACAGAATAAGTTTCTAAGTTTTTTTGTTGATCAATTCAGTTAAAAAAGGTAAACATATAGAAAAAAAATTGTTATAATTTTGGCCCTTCTTCGGGTGGCTCACTCCCCCTCAACCCCGCACAGTATCGTTCCGCGTCGAATGTCGTGTTCCAGCATTTTACGACCCAATTGAGGCTGTTTCGCCGAAATGGTAACTGACTGCTGCCGCCGAGTCACCGGAATATATACTTACTGTGTATGTTTGTACATCTGAAGAATTTAAAATGAACTCCTGTGTGCCCCCCGTGTTCGGTTCTTGATCTGGGTAGAGAAAGCAGAAGGCAAGGAAAGTCATAAATCTCTTCTCACTCTGAGGAAGCCAGAAATTGGCTTTTATCCTGTGCGCGCAGTGCACAATTATAGTCACTGTTGGATGGGCAAAGAAGGAGGGGCTGGTGGTGGTAACTGAACTGCACCTTTTTCCGGTTGCGACTGATGGTTTACGACTTTTTAATTTGATTATGCAATGTATGAGGCTGCCAAGTGCTGAGGTCTGCGAAGAAAGGGAAAGCGGAAGATAATTTTCCGGGATTTCGCTGGTTTTTTTCATTTTGGCTTTTGACTTCCTCCTGAGCTAATGCGGTTTCAATTCTGGCTCAATGCATAATTAAATACCAGTAATTTAGTGGGAACGACTTTGGGAATTATTGAATCAGCATGCCAATGGAAATTGATTTCTAAGGAGAAAAAGCAGATTGATTCCTATGGTTTTCTAGGAATGGTTGTAGGTTATTGATTTAAATTGTATCTAGAATCGGCGTTTTTCTTATGGCTAAAAGTCCTTCAGCGTTTGTTAAATTAAAAATTAGTCAGTAAGTTAATCAAATATCATAGTAAGTATTGAATTGCAATATTACTCAGTATTCTGAATGATCAAAAAGTATAATAATGTCAAATTTCATTTAGGAAACAAAAAAAAGTAATATTTAAAAACCGATTTAGACTAACAGTATATATGCTGTTAGTGAAACCCTTCTTCTTTTCTTGGGAAAGCAGAATAGGTTCGGGTTTTCTGCATGCTAAAATCACTCTAGACTTGCATTTGAATTTTTGTTTCCTTCTTACCACCCCCTTTGTCCCTCCCTCTCAGTTGCTGGAATTCGGCGATCGTAAATTCATTCAATATAAAAAAGAGCTTAAAGTCAATGCCTATATTTATTTTTCAATCGATTTTTTTTCAGTACATTCGATGTTATTTAAAAATAATGGAAGTCCAATTTAAAAACAGAGGAAGTTAATTTTCACTTCGATTTTTGAGACTAAATATCAAAATCAAAACAAAGCAGACAATGTTGAAATTGCTAACCAATGGATGCTCTAGTAGAGCAAACAATGCTTGAAAATTTCACGCCTGTCGTCGTGTAATAGTTTTTGAGATTTGTGCTCAGAAAACTTCGTAGTTATTGGGACTTGATCCCGTATGTCCATAAGGCTCAATATGCTCTGACGCGATTTGACGAAATATTTACATGTGGTAGGCTTCCTTCAGTTTTTAATAAACTGTTTTTGAAATTCTCAAAAATATCTTAAATCGAAGGCTATGTCATACTAGGGTCTTCATTTTATTTATCTTTATAGTTGATGAAGATGGAATCCAATGATCAAAATATTGGATCTCTCTGAGTGTAGTTTTGGGATCATCCTAAAGTTGAAGAGCTCAGAAACTTCTTGGATCTGTTTTTAACCACTTTCCAGTCGATTAGAAAAAAAATGCCTTCGTTATTGCAGATTTAAAGCTAGCTTCCATTGATATACCGGCATATTTTGCAAAACAAAAGCGATATATGATTTTTTATTCAAAACATTGCTCTTCGAACCGCTATTACGTGTTTAAGACACATTCTAGAGGCATACTTTTTTTCGGGAAAGTCGTTGGGTCTATCCAGGACTATTACTTCTGGCTATCTGCGTGGTACATTGTAGTCTCCAGGAAGGAAAAAACAAAAAAAAAAAACGTTCCTAATACAAATTTCTGAAGTTCTGAATTTTATAATTTCAGCTTTTTTTTTCTTGCAAAGAATAATTTTTAAATTTCCAAATTTTTTACGTTCTAAATTTCTGAAATTCTTATTTTCCAAAATTCTACAATTCTTTATTTCATCATTTCAAAATTTCTTTATATCTAAATGTTCCAATTTCAAAATTCCTAGACGACTGAAAATCATAATTTTAAATTTATTTAATTTTTCAATTTCTTAACTTCCAAACATTTAAATTTCTGAATATTCTCAATTTTCTGGTATAAAAACTTTAAAATTTTAAAATTTCTTGTCATTATATGTGAATTACTTCATTTCTTGAAGCCTTTGTATTCAATTATTATAAATAAATTTATTTCTACTTTAAATTTGTAAATTTCATTAATTTTTAATGAGTAATGTTTTTTTTTAAATCACAAAATTAAAGAAATTTTTATGTTTGTTGATAAGTTTCTTTGATTTCTAATACCTTTATATCTTTCTCTCTATTTTCTGTATTCTCAACATCTATGTTTCTTTATTTCTGAATTTCAAAATCTCTTTAAATCTCTGAATATTCAATTTTTGTTACGTTCAAGGCACTTTTCGATTTTTGAATTTGCCTATTTCTAAAATTCTAAATTTGCTACGATCAAAATTTCGAAATTTATAAATATCTGAATCAATCAGTTTCTAAACATATCAACGATTTTCATTTGATTTTAATATTTTCTTCATAACCTTAACTAGGCAGGGATTTTTTGATCAATCTCCATTTTTTTTATCTATGTTAGAAAATTTCAAAATTTCTACATATGTAAATTACCAAATTTCTAAAATCTATATAGCAGAGATGTATATTTTGCAAAATTCTTAATTTTCAATTCCTTATTTGTAAATATACTAACAATTCAGGTTCCAAATCCTTAAAGTTCTGAATTTATTAAGTATCAAATTTTCAAAATTCTAAATTGTTACATCAAAGTTTTAAAGTTTCAAAATTTATTGGTTACAAAATCTATGTTTTTAAATAACAAAACCGAAATTTGTTAAAATATTTGAATTTCACAATAACATTCATTCGTAATAAGTAAGAACCTAAATTACGATGTGTATGCATTGCTTGGTTTTCTAATTTCTCATATTTTTAATATCTAGATAAATAAATATGAATTTCTGTCTGTCTGTCTGTCTGAATCATATAGAATCGGAAACTACGTTAAATTTTGTTTGGAGGAGATTTTGGAGCCGGGGAATGTTCTTATGATAGTTAGAGAAGCCTCCCTTCTTTGGAAGGGGGGCTCCCAAGCAAATTAAAAACAAATTTCTGCATAACTCGAGAATTAATAATGCATATGGAACCATATTTGGTATGAGAGAGTTTTTGAAGGCAGGAAATGTTCTTATGGTAGGTTGAGGCCCCTCCTCCCTCTGAAAAGGGGGGCTCCCATACAAATGAATGAAACACAAATTTCAACCAAACATGAGAACTATCCCTACTGCTATGCAAGTTTGTATGCAGGGGTATTTGGTTCCGGGAAAGAATCCTATGATAGTTCAAAATCCCTCCCCCCTCTGGCCGTGGGGGGGGGGGGGCTCCCATACAAATGAAGCACAAATTTCTGCATAACCCAAGAATTAATCAAGCAAATGAAACCAAATTTGGCAACTGGAGGTTTTCGAAAGCAAGAAATATTTCTATGGTGGTTTGAGACCTCTCCCCTCTCTGTAAGGGCTCCTATACGAATGAAACGAATTTATTTTGCATAACTCAAGAACTAATCAAGCAAATGCAATATAGTTTAGCATGTTTAGGTTTTTGGAGGCAGCAAATGTATCTCTGGTAGTTCAAGACCCCCCTTAAAGGGGGGGGGGGGGGTTCTCATTCAATTTAAACACAAATTTCTGCGTAACTCGAGAACTAATCAAGCAATTGGAAACAAATTTGGCAGTTGAAGGGTTTTGAAGGCAATGATTGTATGTGGTTTGAGACTCACCCCCTGCCCTCCCTGGAATGGGTTGGGTGGGCTGCCATACAAATGAAACACTAATTTCAACCAAACATTAGAATCATCCAGGTTACTTAAACACAAAACGTGTATTTCTCTGGTAAGAAGCATGTTCTGATAGATAAATGAGGCCCTGCTTAGTCAAGAAAAAAAAATCATTCCGAAAACAACCGGAAATTTTCATTCATTTAGTTGCAAGCAACGCAGCGCTCGCACCGGGTTCAGTTAGTTGCTTATAAATATGTTTCAAATTTCTGAAATTCATAATCAGATCTTAATCTGATATCTGCTCTTGTGAAATATTAATTCATTCGAATTTTTAAACTCGCTACTTTCCAAATACATTAAATTGCTATTTTCAAAAATTAAAGTTTCTGAAAATCTCACTACACATTTCTCAAATTCTCAACTGATTTGCGGTTTTTTTAACTTGCTGGATTAATTCCTTAATTTATTTTAACATATTCTATTTTTCTATGATTCTATCATTCTCTTTCATCTCTTGTTTTTAATTTATGATTCCTTAAATGTCTATGTTTAAAAAAATTTACTTCTATGTTTTACAATTTATACAATGCTAATTTTCTCATTTCTATTGTTAGGTTTCTTATTTTCAATGTTTTTTTATTTTTCAATTTCTTCATACGTAATTTTCGTAATAATCCCGATTTTTTTTATCGACTTTCTCTTCTCTGGATAACGCGGCTACGAAAGTTTTTTCCATAAAATTTGTTATTGAATGCATAAGATAACTACGTGAGCAAAGCTGGAAATTCAATGATTTATCTGTAACTAACCATAAAAAAGGCGAAGAAGAGAATCGATTAACAAGGATAGGCCCTTCTCAAATTTGATTCGAGATTTGGCATAGCGCTTGAAAGGGAACAGAGAACGAGCGTAACCCAGAAACCATGCGGCGATCAACTCGTTGTACTAGTTACAATGAGTGTGCGACGCAACCATGCCCAGAAAGGTCAAACCTAGGGATAGAAGGTTGCCGGTTTATTGGTGGACAGAGTCGATCGCCGACCTCCGGAGAATCTGCCTCCGAGCTAGAAGGAGGATGCGCGATCGGACTTTGAAAGAACGGGGCGTCGCGCCAGTAGGCCAGTAGACGAGCCTGCTTTGAGGGTCTGTGCTCGAAAGCCAATGGGGTTACGCCTGTCGGGTGGTAATGGCCAAAACCATGACAGCTCCAACCGATCAATCATCAATGCTACTGCAGTTGGTCATTAGGGTACTCTTTTCGCGCCACGACCAGAGTCCCTGGCCTCTCATAACTACAGAGTTGTCCCATGACAATAACAACGGCACCGCGGATGAAGGGATTGTTACAAGCGATGAATTGCGATAGGCAAAGCGCCAGGACCTGAAGGTATACCAAACCTGGCCATCAAGACGATTATCTCACTGGCGCCCGGAATGTTCAGGGTGGTAATGCAAAGATGTTTGGAGGAAGGCGTCTTTCTGGACGCCTGCAAAATCCACATGCAAGTATTGCTACCGAAGACATGTAAGCCACCAGGGGATCCATCACCATGCCGTCCGATATGCTTGTTTGACACGACGGGTAAGGTGTTGTAGAGGGTTATCCTCAACAGGTTATCGAAGTACACAGAAGGTACAGATGGCCTGTCCGACAGTATGGCTTCCGTACAGGGAAGTCAACGGTGGACGCCATCAGCTATTTCGCTACTGTGCAGTAGTCACTATGGACGTGAGAAATGCGTTCATTAGCGCCAATTGAGAGACTTCTGCCATTTCGCTCAAACGCCTTCGGGTCCCTGGGTACCTATATAGGATTCTGGGCAACTACTTCCAAAAACGGGTACTGTTATAAAACACAATGGCGAGTTAGTAACGTTTTCATCACCGCAGGAGTTCCGCAAGGTTCAATCCTTGACCCGGTGCGGTGGAACACGATATGACGAATTTCACGCCAACTCATCCAGTGTTTGACAAAAAAAAAACTTAAGCCCTTTTCAAATTGTTGTCTAGACAAATTTTGAAAAAAAAAAAAACAAAGTATCAAAGTTACTGGAAAAGACATAGTCTACCCACCCACAAAGTTTCATTGTATTCTGAGAGGGTGCTGCCAATCACGAAGACGAGTTGGCGTGAAATTCGTCATGTGTCGAAGTGTTAAGATTCAAGTTCCCATACGGGGTAAAGATTGTCAGCTTCGCGGATGCAATTACCCTAGAGGTCTATGGAGAATCCATAGCGGAGGTGGAGTTAACGGCCTCGCACTCCATCGATATGTTGTCGAGGGATGAATGCGCCCCAAGAAACTGGAGCTAGCCCACCACAAGACGGAGATCACTGTGGTCAATAATAAGAAATCGGAGCAAAGAGCTACGGTTAGTGCTGGTGATTGCACTGTCACCTCAAAGCGGTCCCTGAGGTACTTGAGGGTTATGATCGACGACAAGCTGTCCATCAGCAGCCACGTCGAACACGCTTGCAAGAAAGCCTTCATGGATATATCGGCATTATCCCACATGATGTCGAATAGCTCAGCGGTACAGGGGAGCAAAGGTAAAGCCCGATTCAAAGTAAATTTGGACGCATTCAAGTGATCATAAATCTATAATTAAACAACATGCACGGTTGATCAAAACGTTAAACAAAAGGGTATTTATTCAGCGTTCAAACGATATATTACTACAGTTCACCGTTTCGAAAGAATTGTCGCACTTTACTTGTGATCGATGCCATCATGATCTGCACAGTCGCTGGTGACACTGTAGCGGCGAACTTATTCCACTTCAAACGCATTTGTTGTGCATTTGTCACTTCTTTACCGCATCCTCGAAGTTTTCGCTTGACAATTGCCTAATATTTTTCGATCGGTCTGAACTCAGGGCAATACGGGAAATTAATCTCTTTGGCGACGAAATTAACATTGTTTGCAGCATACCATTCTAGTACCTCCTTAGAGTAGTGGCAGCTGGCTAGATCCGGCCAAAATATAACGTTGGTCTTGTGTTGCCGAATGAAGGGTAAAATCGGCTTTTTCAGACACGCCTTGGGCAAACCGTTGTCTTTTATTGTATTTTTGTTCATACTTTATTGTTATTCAATGGTTTGAGGTGAGAAAATATACGGGAACAATCATGGTCGTGAAAAAATCCCGGTTGGGCTTGATGAGTTTGATCGAAGACAGCCTATCGAGAAGACTGGTAACTATTCTTTGAATTTACACTCGAACCACAAGCAAGGTTATCTGCCAGTTAAGTGCTCAAAAGACTTCAGAAGATATCTCAGAAGACTTCTCCAAAGCGCTGAATTAACATTCACGCAAAGGAATCGCTAGTGGATGTGTCACTTGAATTTTCACTAAGTTGTCAGTCTTCTTGATGTGATGTCTTTGATTTGGTGATTTTTTTTTAGATCAATACTTCTTTATTTTGTATCGAATGGGTTAAATTGAGTGAAAGCGTGCTTCAACTGAATTCATTGAGAAAAAGTTTTTCCTCTGTCTGTATAGGTTAAATATAAAGACGATTAAAGGGTGTTTTGATCAAAATTTTGTCGACTTAAACTTGCCGCATTTTCTTTCATCGTTGCATTTAGGCTCATTTTGAAAATGTGTGCGTGTAGCATCCTCTATTTTGATTTTGAAGTTAGCACTTCAGTTATCCAAATGTCGTCGAAGGAAGAGAAGCAACGCATCAACATTTTGCAAGGGAATGGCGAAATCCAAACTACGCTGTTTCTAGCGGAACCCCAACCTCTCCGTCCGAGATGCCGCAAAGAAGCTGGGAGTGGCGTCTTCAACCGTGGATAGAGCTAGCAAACGAGCTGGACTGTCGACTTACAAGAAAGTGGTGACTCCAAATTGCGACGATAAACAAAGCACGGTCGTGAAAGTTGTACACGACGATGCTGACGAAGTTTGATTGCGTGGTACAGGACAATGAAACTTACGTCAAGGCAGACTTTAAGCAGCTTCCTGGACAGGAATTTTATACGGCAGCCGGACGGGGAAAGGTGGCAGATATTTTCAAGAACATTAAACTGTCAAAGTTCGCGGAGAAATATCTGGTGTGGCAGGCCATCTGTACCTGTGGCTTGTAGAGCAACGTTTACATTGCGACCGTTAACCAGGAAATGTATCCGAGCGAGTGCCTACAAAAACGTCTACTGCCTTTCCTGAAGCGATACTATTGTTCCGTTCTATTTTGGTCGGATTTGGCATCTTGTCAATACGGAACAAAAGGCCACGACAAGAACCCTCCCAATACGCCAGAGCTCAGCCCAATCGAACAATATTGGGCCATCGTCAAGCGGATCTTTAAGAAGACTCAAAAAGCTGTTCTGAGCGAGAAACAGTTCAAGGCAAACTGGCGTTCTGCGGTGAATAAAGTGGACAAGGAGACTGTACAAAATCTTATGGCAGGTGTTAAACGAAATACCCCGCAATTCGCATTCGGTAAAAAGGAAGCTTAGCTGAATATTTCTCCTGTATTCTGTATTAACTGAACATGAAAAAGGAAAAGAATTTGACTTATTTATAAAAACTTTGATCGACTCATTACTGTTTGACTAAATTTTGATCGGAACACGCTTTAAGCCAAGCTGATCTGGTAATACTTAATCTACATGCTTAGAAACGCATTGGACAGATGTAAATTACGTCATGTGACATCTGTAAGTTACGTCTATTCATCTTCATTGATTTGGAAATACTTGTTGGAATCACAACCAGTTCTGAAGAAATTGAAATGTATTTGTTCTCATACCACCACAAATGAACTGTGGTACCACATGGTATCAATTGAAATCATCTAGACGTAGGTCAAGAACTTGCAGTGACCGTCAAAATAAAAGCAGAGCCCCCTAGGAAGGAGGCGACGAAGCATGAACCGGCAATACCACCACCAACAACAACAACAACAGACAGCAGCAAAAGTAGAACCGAAAACCCCAGAAGAGCATGGGATCGCCGGGATATAAAATGCGGAAAATATACGCAAAAAGGGCCCCATCCAAGTTTCAGACTCTTCGCCGAATGGCCCTGCTTGCATCATCGCCATCATCAGCAGCTGTAGAATGCCGGCACACAGCATCCGTATTTGTAGCGTAACCATTCCTCAATTAACCTTTTTCGCCTTCTCTCTTTGGAGCAGTCCGTCGCACTTTGGAAAATGACGACGGTGACGACCCATACCTCGAACCGTCGCATACATACATTCGCGTACTGCTGCCTCCTCAACGAGAATAGAACACGGCAGCGTCTTATCATTGCATCTGCTTATAATCTATCAAACTCTAAAGGCCGTAAGGAGGATGGCATTCAGCAACGACACCAGAGATGTGGTTTCCGCCCTGATGATGATGATGATGATGATGCGACTCAACTAGGTTTCAAGATCGCTGTACAATTCCCAGTTACCTACATAAGTTTCATGTGGTTCCGACTCCTCATCCATCCAGGAAAAGAAAGTCCGGAAGGCAAAACAAAACTCACTTTGATTTCCACTAATTGCGTGGACGGAGCCGACCATGAACGGTGGAGTGGTGGTGGCATGCAGCCGAAGTACACCACCACCAACACAACCCGCAGCACGACACAATGGAACATAAATACTCTTCCGTTCTATACTCGGTCGATGTCCATCAACCCGTTCTACCCGTGGGTTTTAGCGGTGTGCCATGCACGATGCAGCACACTTTCCTGTGTTTGACCTTTCTTCTACAGAATGGAAATTACGAAAACAAGGGTGGAGGCGAGTTGTTGAACTGGTCGGATAATGGAAAACAGGATGTTTCCATGTTCTACCAGGATCAACGGGCGTTACGTGAATCGTCGGAGAATTTACGGAGTCAGATGGGAACCTATTGATTTCCAACTGGGCTTCTGGAGTCTTGACACCAATCTCGTCCTAAGTAAAGTAAGTTGAGTTACGAATCTATCGATAGTGGAAACCACAACTGCATTCTACCCACATCACACCTACCTCTGCGGTTGAAAGACTCAACGCGCAAAACCTATCGAAACAATGACAACTAAATCAATCCAGCGGATATGCAGCAATCCCATGTGATCGACGAGCTGTAGTGAATCATGAAAAAGTCTCTGCCATCGGTCATGAACACAAACTTCCGAGCATCACAGTCATTACAATCAAAAGGGCCCTTCCGCAAAACAGTACCCGGTGTATTAGGGCACAAACGCATTCGAATTGCAAAATAAACGTCCCCAGCGGAGTACAACTTTGTCCTCATCCATCCTCCCAGAAGGACGACACACACAAAACAGCAAGCAGTAGTGGTGTCGTTCGGTCGCGTCGGTATCAGAGATGACTGGGACAATAAAGATATTTTAGAACCCTGCCATACACATTCCACAGTCCGTTCCTCTTCTGCACCGGAGCGATGCAAGAATAAATAATCGTCCTACTCAAAAAGTTATCCGTATCCGTCGACGTCGTCTCCGTCGTTATCATCGTCCAAAACGTTCCAAATAGAACCCGTCCCATCGCCGCAGCATATCGATAGCACTCCGGGTCCATATCCACATCCCAAACAGCCATCAAAGCATATGAACTTACACTTTGCGCTACGTCGGCGACACGCCCCCACCCCTCCCCCTCCATATCATCAAACTGCAATATGATGAAACTCGCTGGATTTTATAACTTTCGCCCTGCCTTTTGTGATCCATTTGGAGATCACTTCGCAAACCCGCCGCCACGTCGATCCCCCGAACGGGACGAGTCCACTATTCAGAGTCGCTCTGTTAATAATCAAACATAATTTGATTTCTCTCATTCCTCCCACCACCACCCTAAACCAAGCCTCGAGACTGCCGCCCCGAACGGAAGGACCGAGGCGCTGTTACCTAGTTTTATGATTTGATACTATCATTATTTTAAATGCTCTCCAATGTGCCACAGCCAGCCATCGTCATCGGCATCAGATCAGGGAATTCCGGCCAGGACCAACGGCACATAGTAGTAGTGCCTGTCCGGAGCGAACCGCGAGGACTCTGTGTCGATTCTCGGGCAAAAATGATGCTTTATCTCCGTCGACGATTGTTTCAACCCCTGCTAGCAGCTAGCTAGGGAAGTTGGCAGGATCGGTGCGGAGCATTGTGTGTCAGGTTTATCAGCGCGTGAAGCATTTCAGTGCCGCTGCGACGAGAGGGCGCACACACAAAAAGCAAAGCCAACAACCTGCTTCCCCGATCCACCACCACCACCACCCTTCGGATGGTCACGATTTACGCGCCCCGTAGGTTGGTTGGTTGGTTGGCGGAGAGGGTTGTGTAATTTTCTACCCCAGGTCCTTTCTCCTGACACTGATGTATGCCGCCGCTGCTGCTGCTGATGCCAGGCACATACACTCACAGTTACCACTGGGACACACCGACCGGAGTTTCTCGTCGCTCTGCATTTAATGGTTTTCCTCTGATTCCTGCATCCTGCAGCCACTGTGCCATTCTCTTCCATCCGATTGTGCCACACTGCTGCCGGTTGTGTAATAGGGGAGACGGAGTTCTATGTCGCGAAAGTGACCAAATCGCAGTTCCATAAATGAAATGGCAATCGTTTAGATCTTGAGCTTCAGCCAGTAGTAAAGTCGACGGTTTTTAAAATATAACGAAATTGCGTGTTTTTGGCAATATCCGATTTTTCAACTTCGATTAAGAGTTTGGTCAACGTATATTTTTGAATTTCATTATCAATAAAGTAAGGAGTGTATCGAAAATAAGCTATCCACAAACTTTCTTTCAAATTATGTTGAAAACCGATATTTTATTCATACAAAAAAATGATCCTTTATTGTACGAGGTTAAACTTGAACATAATGAAGACCGGATGAAATTTAAGTTATTCCTTCACGAATTTTCGAACTTTGGATCGAATGCTCTTCATCAAGTTCCGAACAAGTGTTGCATCGCATTTTTTGGACGCTTGAACTCAAATTTTTTTTGAACTCCTGCATGTTCCCAGCTGCCTTACCAGTCTTCTTGAAGACCCTCTTCACGATTGCCCAGTTACGTTCGATGGGTCGAAGCTGGGGGCAATTTGGTGGATTGAAATTTTTCTCAACGAAATCAATACCCTTTTCCGCAAGCCAATTGAGAGTGGTTTTGGCATAGTGAACCGACGCTAAATCCGGCCAAAACAGTGGAGTTGTACTATGCTTCTTATATAAAGGCAACAATCTCTTTTGGAGACACTTAGATCGATAGATTTCCGCATTTATAGTTCCGGTAGTGTAAAAAATGGTTGACTTCAAACCACAGGAACGTATTGCTTGCCATACCAGTACCTTTCGACCGAATTTCTCCACTTGAATCGACCTGTCCGCATCGCTCACATCCTCCCCAACAACGTCAGTAAAGTATTGTGGACCTGGAAGGGTTTTTGAGTCCTCCTTTACATAGGTCTCATCGTCCATCATAACGCATGCATCCGGACGCTGCAAAACACGCGAATACAATTTCCGGGCCCTTGTTGCTGCTCGCTTCTGTTCTGCACTTTGTTTCGAGATTTTCTGCTTCTTGTAGGTCTTCAGGTGGTTTCGCCTCTTGATACGCTGGATCATTCCGACGAGTATCCTGCTTTTTTGGCCAAATCACTTATTGACATTGATTTGTTCTTCATGATTAGAGATACCACTTTCTGCTCCAGTTTCGGGTTGGAAGAACCGGGTTTTCTGCCTCTTCCTGGTAGCTCATCCAAAGAATAGTGTTCCCCAAACTTATTAATGATGGAACACTCGCATGATGAATTCCAAACCGCTTCGCCAATTTTCGCATAGTAATACACTTCTCACTTAGCTAGGTGTCCAGATCCTTAATTTTCACTCCCTTTTCAATACGCGACATTTTGAAAACGCAGAATTTGAACCGCACAAACAAGTTAACAAAAGAAAGCTGACAGTCAAACGCACAACATGCAGTGTTCAGAGCATAAAAACCATCACAAATACATGCGTACAACGCAAATGTATGTGGATAGCTTCTATTCGATACACTCCTTACTAATGAATTGGTGTAATATCTATCACTTGGAACTCAAGTCCAAGGTTCTTCTGGTTGACGATTATATGTTCTGGATTTCAGAACTCTTGGGAAATTTAATTTGGAAACAGGAGACGACTCGAACCTGAAGTCTTATAAAAGTAATATAGATTGTTCCGAAAAATATAAATACACTTTTTTCTCAAATAAAAAAGACCATACTATGATTTTTTATTGTTTTACTCTCAAACATAGTAAATAGAAATGTTTTCTTTCTATCTTCATTTCAATTTGCTTGATTTTTCGTAGGGTAGGTGTGTTCTCTGACTTTTCCCATAACACTACTCACAAGCTTTTGCAAAGCGCATTCTCCTACCATTTTCACCACTTTTGGTCAATCTTTCTTAAATTTTGCAACACTATCGGCTGGTTTCATGTGTTTTCTCAGCCTTGCCTTAGTCAAGGCCCAGAAAATTTCAATAGGGCGAATCTCTGGGCAGTTTGGTGAATTCATGTCCTTTTGGCTTGTTATGCTGTTTAATCAAGGGTAGTAACCTTTTTTTGCAGACACTCCTTCCATAATAAATGGACGAGATATTTTTCCACATCCCTATTTTTTCTGCCACATCATTACCTTCTTGCGGAATTTTCTTGGTGTAGATGGCTTTCACTGATCCAGGAACCCTATCTAACAGGCGGTTTAATTTTTGAACTTAGTTTGTCGCGAGTGTAAGCAATTCATTACAAATAAACATCGAAGCTAGTGTTGTTTTGGAGGTGGCCTTTGGTGAGATCAATCTGATTATAAATAAATCATAAAAATCTTATTTTCAAATAATATGAAATAAGAGGCGGGTTTGGAAATTTTACATTTCTTAATCTCTAAGTTTGAACTCGGATTCCACTGGGCCTCTAAGTGGCCAGTATGGTCTGGAATCCTCAAAATGTCCTCTGGAAGTCCAAAATTTCCAGTATGATCAGACACTCTCAGAATGTCCTCCAAAGACAAAGCTTTGCAAAATCATAAAGTTTAAAATATCACGAGCCAGGATTTGTTAACGAATTGAATATGGTTACTTTCCCGGAGATAATCGGATCCCGCAGAGCGTCCTTATATAGTCAGTAGGGCCAGATACTATCAGAATGTCTTCCACAGACAAAGCTTTCCAAAATCATTAAGTTTGATGTGTCGCAATTCAGGTTTTTGAAAAGATTTGAATATGGCCACTTTCCCGGAGGAACTCGGATTTCGCAGGGCCTCCCTAAGTGGCCAGTTTTTTTTTTTTTTTTTTTTTTTTTTTTTTTTTTTTTTTTTATCGGCACAAACACTCCGGTGATTTTATTTATTCATTCGTCAATCACAAGTAGACTACATAATATCATTTACATTTTAGCTTACATTCTATGATTTCGCAGATTTTGGAAATATTTTTTTAATATTGTCTTAGGCATATTTAGATCAATCATTTCACAATGCTGATTGTACGCGGCTTTTATCTGATTTAGCGGTCCAAATTTAGCATAGTTTGTACGATGACGGTCCAACACGAATAAATTTCTGTTGCGTAATTGTCGAGTAGGAGCATAAAAATTTAATTTTGATAATATATCACTTGAGTCAATACGTTGCGAAATGATGTCATTTACGAATGAAACCATAGCATATTCCCGACGATCTTTCAAGGTTTGAATGTTGATAAGCATGCAACGTGCTCCATATGATGGAAGAGGGAACACCGTCCATCCTAACTTACGTAGGGCATATAATAAAAACTGCTTTTGGACTGACTCTATTCGTTCTTGATGTTTTTTCATATAAGGTGACCAAACAACGCTACAATATTCTAATATAGACCTTACATATGCAATATAAAGTGTTTTAATTGTATCTTGAAAATGATAGCTGAAACGTTTTATAAAATTTAACATATTGCTTGCTTTATGAACTATTGTGTTGTAGTGATCCACAAATGTTAATTTAGAGTCTAAAATAATTCCTAAATCTCTTATTCGATCACATTTTTCAACATGTTGATTACCTAATACAATTGCAACACTAGGTGTACTATGTTTTCTGCTGTAAGTTATGTGATTACATTTTTTAACATTTAGTTTTAATAGACTTTTACAACACCACTTATGAAAAACTTGTATTTCATTCTGAAGAACATACATATCATCTTCATTACTGACTTCTAAGAATAGCTTCATGTCATCGGCATAGATAAGAACTTTGAGATTTTTTAAAATTAATGAAATATCGTTAACATATAAAATGAAAAGAAGAGGACCTAAATGAGAGCCTTGGGGAACTCCCGAGGTGACATGGATTGTATTTGAAGTTTTCTCATTGAATCGTACTATTTGCTGGCGGTCAGTTAAGTACGACTCAATCCATTTGAGGAGTCTCATATCAATTCCAATTTTTTCAAGCTTGAAAATCAACATAGGAATATCAATTCTATCAAACGCTTTGCTGAAGTCGGTGTAAAGAGCTTCTACGTGATTACCACTGTCCATTGCAGTTACTGAATAATTTACAAATTCTAATAGGTTTGTAGTAGTTGAACGGCCTTTGAAAAACCGTGCTGTGCAGTCGTCACTATATGCTTCATTTGACTAAACATATTTTTGTTAATAATTGATTCGAAAAGTTTAGGAATACACGAGATAATGGCAATCCCACGGTAATTTCTGATATCTGATTTTTACCTGATTTGTAGATGGGTACTAAAAAAGACTTTTTCCATTCATTTGGAAATTTTCCTGATTCAAGTGACATATTGAACAGCCAGAATAAGGGGGATGTGAGTTCAGTTGCTAAATTTTTCATAAATACTGGTGGATTCCATCTGGTCCTGAACCTTTACTTGCGTCTAAATCTTTTAAACCTTTCAAAATATCTTGCACATTAATTTGACTGATACCTACATTACTTGAAAAATCAGGAAAGTATGAAAAGTATTCAAAGTCACGGTCTTTGTCAGAAAATTTACAATATGTTTCTTGGAAAATGTTGCAAAGAGGTTACAGATATCCTCTGAATTATCTCCTTCTTTTTCATCCAAAGTCATTTTTGAGGGAAAGCTACACGATTTTAACTTGGTCTTGACGTAAGTGAAGAAGTTTTTTGGACATGACTTAATTTCTTTTTCAGTTTTTATGTTATACTCAGTTTGTGCAGAAGAAATAGCTAAATTAAGTTGGTCGCAAATATTCAAATATTTTTCCAAATTAATTTGATTATTTTGTTTTCTGTAGATTTTGTGAGCCTTCTGCTTCCGATTTTTTAAATTAATTATATGCTTGTTGAACCAAATTGGATTTTTAGAGCAATAATTTCGTCGTCTCCTCGTGAGTGGAACTTCCTCTTGAATTATTTCCATCAATAATTTATAAAAGACCTCTACTGCACTTTCAAGATTTTCTTGATCCTTTAAAATGGATTGCCAATTCGCTCTACTCAGTTTGAACTTAATGTTGTCATAATTAGCTTTGTACTCTGTAATCACAGTCGTTGGAGTTGTGGTTCTTACGCACAAACACAGAATACTCGATTGCTGTGTGAAAAGCTTCATTTTTCCATAAAGGAGAGAGAGATTCACTAACGCAGAAATCTTCATGTGTGTTTGTTAATAAAAAATCTAAGTAACAGTTTTGTAAATTTTTGACATGATTTATTTGGTTTAGTCCTAAAAATGCCATTTTCTCAAAAATAAATTGCAAAGTTTCATTGTCCCCAACGACTGGAAGTAGAATACTCTCATTTTCGAAATCGGGAATAAAATCTGCATTGCGTTGATTGAAATCACCATAGATATGAACTTTAAATTGGGGGAAAGGTTGATACGATTTCTTCTGCTGCTTGAAAGAAGATTTCATACGTTGACTTGCAAGCTTGATCTGGTGGAAAATAAACTGTGACAAAATATGAGTTTCACCATCGATATAGGTTTTTACCCATACATGCTCGAATTCTTTAAATTTTGGCGAAACAGTGGCCAGTATGGTCAGACATCTTCAGAATGCCCTATGAAGACCTAGTTTTATAAATTTATGAACTTTGATGTGACGCAAGCAGGAACTCGGATCCCACAGGGCGTCGTTCCGTGGCCAGTATGGTCAGAAATCCTCAAAACGTCTTCTGAAAACCAAGTTTAGCTAAATCATGAAGTTTGATGTGCCGCATACCATGTTTCGCATCTGACAATATTTTGTCCACCATCCCTGGACAGGTACTTACCCCAGTACTCCCACCTTGGAATATGAAACTACGAATATTTTCGGAATAACCTGTGCAGATCGACATATTGTGATAATTTCGTGAGCTATTGCAAAACACCGTATCAAAATCCGATGGCTAACGATTGAGTATCATAAATTTTCAATTTGAATTTCTCTTTCTCAGAAGGGTTGGGCACGTACGTTAATAACATAAGAATGAGTGGAAAAAGTCGAAAAATTAATTCAATCACTCTTACTTTTCACCGAGTTGCATATGTTTCGGTTTTGGGATATATAATTTTACACGAAACTTCTATTTAAGGTCTTCGATGTGTGTCAAGGACGAATTACGTTTCGTGTAATATTCGTAATTTCTAAATGTGTTGCCATAGTGTCAGATCACCAGTTATTATACATTGAGGATGTATGGTAGTCTCAAAAATCATGTGTTGGCTCTCTGTGTAATAACAGCTGATCTAGAAATAACGGAGTACCAACCTCGGACAGTCAATCATGATCATGTTTCTTTTGCCATTTTTATCTCTTTTCCCTTACTACCCCTACCCCTTGTTATTTAGCTTCCCCTTGATCCCTCGCCCGACTGTCCTTTTCTACCACTTGGTACTGTTCCTTCACAACCTTTTGTTACTTCACTGTCCTTTGTTACTTCATTACACATTTCTACACCATTGCTACTCTTGCTACTTCACTATCCTTCTAGCTACCTGATTGCCTGTTGCTATCCCCAGGTCCTTGCAATCTCTTTTCGATAGCTTCTTTCCTACCCATTGCTACTTCACTGACCAATGCAACTCCCGTTCGCCTTACTACACTCCTGCACCTTACTAGCGCCTACTACTTACTTCTTCCCTACTCATTGTTACTTCCCGACTCCTTACTGCCTCCATTACCCTATGACTCTGCTCCTTGCTACTTGACTGCCCTTGTAACCCTCTGTTCCTTGAAACTCACGTGCACTCGAGATAAAGCATAACCATAGTTGAGTGAATACGGATACTAGCGCCGCGTAGTGAGAGAATGCTGAACCCATGAGACCACCATCCTTTTACAAGTTTGCTGAAGATAGTAACGGCCTTACTAGTAGGGCTCTGAAGATATAACAATGAAGGTCATATGCACACTAGCGCCGTCTAGTTAGTGTATTCTGAACTTTTGTGACCACCTTTAGCAAGGGTTTACCACTAAAGTGTGGCCCACTTAGAATTGGAATAAAGACTATTGCGCATATTTCGGATATACTTGAACAAAATAGTATTCTGTTTTAACTAAAATGTTTGACTTTATGTGAACTTTAAAGGGAAAATAAAAAAAAAATAGGTTCGAAGAAATTTGCAGATTTTTCCCGAAATACGTTTCATCAACCGGCGCACATTATTCGAATCCATCGTTTTTTTTTTTCAATCTTATTCCACTTGGTTCAATTCATTGATGCTTTTGACGACACTGCCATTCACCTTCGGCTTCCTCTTCATAATGATGATGAGATACTACCATCTATTGTAGCAAGGTAATTTTCCATAGCACTGGAATAATCTGAAAAACGATTTGATCAGGATTCTATTGTTGGTTGTGATCATAAAGCTCCCGTATGAAGGGCCAAAAACGTGTGGGTGGGCCCGTGAGCAGATACGTGAATCCCGCGAATATAGGGAAGAGAATCTCCTTCCAAAATCAAGTTCACACCCACAGGATTAGAATCGAGCCCTCGATTGACAGAATAAACCCAATAGATGGGGTCGAAGAGCCCACCCTCGTTCCGCGAAATGTTAAGAATAGGGAGGAGCCAGTCCCATGCTCCCTATCCAAATCGTTTCACTTGGGTGCCCAGATGGTCCCTCCTTTTCCCCGTTATATATTAGGTCGTAGATGTTCAGTATATTTTGTAGTGGTCATTTGATTGCTTACCTTGTGTTAGAAAATTTGGCTGAAAGTAAAATTTGTTAGGGTGTATATCGTTCTTTACTTATTGATCTTTACTTTACTTTTCTTATTCTGCTTTTGAAGAGTTAACTTTAGGATGTCATATGGTATTGCTCGCGGTCATAGGATAGGGAAGAGAACAGAAAAAAAGAAAGCATTAGTGATTGGTAACACGCTATGCTCATGTAAGATTTTCATGGTAATATTCTCACAACGGCCATTCAGAATGGTTCGAAGGATGCATATGAGAGATCATTCCCGATACTTAATTCCATCATGTTTGGTTATAGAAGACAAGAAACATTTTACCACGTGCTACATTTGGAAATATCAGGGCAATGATCCCCCATCGCATCTTCAAGTGATCATCACAAGCTGTCCATTTGGTTCAGGCACTTTTGAACGTTGATGGGCGGGAGCAGGAATCTTCGGCCCTGGGGTAGAAATTTCAGTGGCGATGGGAAACTATCCAACGGTTTTCCAAGCGGAGATCTTTGCTATAATAAAATGTGTTAACGTTTGTCTGAAGAGAAAATACAGATATGCAAATATTTGTATTTTTACAGACAACCAAGCGGCACTCAAAGCGTTAAGTAATTATAAATGTGCATCCAAACTTGTCTGGGAATGAATTCTTTCATTGCGAAAGGTATGCCAAGAGAACTCAGTAAATTTATTCTGGGTTCCGGAACACTGTGGCATTGAAGGCAATGAAAGGGCAGACGAGCTTGCTAAACAAGGTTCAAATGCACAGTTTATTGGCCCAGAACCATTCTGCGGTATATCATACTGTGCCATAAAAATGGAATTAAAATCTTGGGAAGTGCAAAGGGTGATGACCAATTGGTTGGCCACCACAAAGTGTTCTCAAGCGAAAAGCATTATAATTCCAAATGTTACAATTAGTAAAAAGCTTCTGGAGCTCAATAAGAGAGTTCTTTGTACCTATACTGGGCTAGTAACCGGACATTGCTGAAGAAATGTGGACTGCGAATCCTGGAAAGGTGATGGGTTTTATAAACAAGATTTTGCCTGACTGGGAGACGCGTCTTAGGCTGGTCACTTGACAAATGGTTATCTAACGTAAAGATGCGAATTAGTATAGTAAACAGGGGTATACCACAAAAGTTCAACTCAGTGGACGCAGTGGTTCTACGCCCCAACAAAAAAAAACGTTGATGGGGCAGCAGATTCACGCATGAAATCTGCCGCGATCAAGTCGACAGAACGCGCCCATACCCCTTTCTGAACCGAAGGGCAGGGACCTTCAGCTTCCTCTTCATAATAGCCGAAAATCTGTCTATCGGTCTGAGCTGGGAACTGTTTGGTGGGTTGAATTCTTTCGGTATAAACTGAATTCCGTTGGTTTCATACCACTGTAGCACTGTTCTACTGTAATGACAGCTTGCGAAGGAACATCTCCCCGAGCCGTAGCCAAGTAAAATGTTTGTCCCGGTAGCTGTTTTAAATCGGCCTTGATATAGGTTTCATCATTCATGAGGAGAGAGCCATTGAATTTTGTGAACACCTGATCATACAGTTTTCTGGTACGGATTCTGGCCACACTGTTCTGCTTTTGCTTTTTCGACAAAGTTTCTCTGTACTTTTTCAAAACACGCCACACGGTATTTTGGGGGAAAATGCAGAACTTAATCAAATTTTTGGCCCAGACCACGAAGGGTTTTCCAGATGGTTGGGCACACTTATTTTTCTTCTTTCTTCTTCTATTTTGTATTTCTCTGAAACACGTTCGAACTGCACCTCAAAAAAAAACTTCTGAACACATAAGATGTCATAGTTTACAAATCCGACAACAAGGGTCGCTGTAGGAATCAAAAATTTTTGTTCCAATACTAAATGGGCCACACCTTAGGACAAGTTTACCGAAACTATTATGGCCTAACTGATGATGCTCTAGAGAATCCAGGAAAGAAACCAATTACCCCTTATTCTACAGCGTCACTACACTCTTACTTTACCAGTCAGACCTAGGCCGGTGTGGCCTCTGCTGTACATAGAAGTTGTCGCCATTGTAGTCGATCCATGGCTGTACCTCGCCAGCCTAGCTGTCTGCGGAGAATCCGCAGGTCACCTTCTACTTGATCGATCCACCTTGCTCGTTGCGCACCTCTTCTACTTGTACCCGCCGGTTCGTTTTCGAGAACCATTCTTACAACATGCCCATCGTAGTCGACCGATTTCAGCGATGTGTACGATGGGACGTTCTCCCAGCAACTGATGCAATTCGTGGTTCATTCGCCTCCTCCACGTTCCGTCTTCCATCTGCACTTCACCGTAGTTCGTACGCAGCCCCTTCCGTTCAAAGACATCAACGGCGCGTCGGTCCTCCACGAGAAATGTCCACGTTTCATGGCCGTAGAGAACTACCGGTCTAATTAATGTCTTGTAGATGGTCAGCTTTGTAGTTCGGAGAACCTAGTTCGATTTTAGCGTCCTTCGGAGTCCAAAGTAGGCACGATTGCCAGCCATAATGCGCCTTTTTATCTCTCTGCTGGTGTCGTTATCGGCGGTCACCAATCATCCCAGATACACGAATTCGTCTACTACCTCGATTTCTTCACCGTCGATCTGAACTGTCACTACCCTCATTCATAGTAATTCTCGATTAAACCGGAATCCAATGATACAGAGTTGTTGGTCTAACCCCGTACAACTATTCTGCCGAAGACGGTAGAGGTTTATGACTTGAAACAACGCAGATAGACCTCATTTCGTGCATTACGGTTTCGTTGTTTACGCAGTAGCGTAAAGATCAGTACCCGACTGTATCTGATAAGACCTAATTTTTCAAGATATTTTTCAAGTGTCTGTGTTTTCAACTGCAGACCATAAGTTCTGAACTCCTGTACAGTTGGTATTACCTACATTATCCAAAAAACTATCTTGTGTCTGTTGAGTTAGGTGAGTTGGTTGAGTTTAGCCTGTCCAAACTGCCAGGACAACCTAGAGCATCCCATTTTATCTTAAAATATCCATTGAGCTGCCATAAATTTCAATAAACATAGTTGCTGCTGCATTTGTAGATCTCAAGTCCGCAACTCAAGGACAATTTGGCCGACCTTGGAAATTTGAAAATCTTTTTTTATTACGGGAGTATAAAATTGTGCTGCGAATAATACTTGGATCAATTTAGACCTGTAAGGGTTAAACAACACTGGGAATTTTAACTCGGAACTTGATAGGTCATTCCGAAGTTGAGTCTTCAAAATTGGTCAAATATTCATACCGGACAAAGTATATAATACTTGTCATACTTTTGTTATTTGTCTCGGTCTTATACAATTCTGACAAATCGGTCTTGTACAATCCTAAAAAAACGCTCCGTTCAGTCCTTCGAAACACCAAGTTAAGATCACGAAATCCCTAGAAGAGAAAACTGCTATGCCCAGAAGTTGATTTATATTTACTTTAGATACCGATTACCCTCGAAATCCCTAATCCGGTGCCAATCTCCCCTACACCGGGACCGTCGGTCCCAATGTGCTGCTACACTGTTCTTTGTCTCTGGAACTTATCCCAACTCGATGAATCCTCATCTGCACCCGAGCTGAATAGATAAATGATATATAATTTTTCCTACCCCCGCCCGAGTCCTCCTCTCCTGCTCAAACAAACCATCTCTCCCCTTCCCCCCACCATCTGTGCTTATGACTCTTGCAAAGCAAAATCCTAAAAACGGTTTCGCATACAATGTTTGCTACTGCCGGAGCGCTCTGCTCGACTCTGCGCTCGCCGCATTTTGTATGGTTGGCAATCCATTGTTGTTGTCATTGCTGTGCACGTGTGTGTTGTATACGGAACACTGCTGCTGCTGCTGCTGCTACTTCTAGTGCTACTGCTGGTGGAAAATTCATAACACAAATAGGCTGCCACCCCCTGAGTATCCTTCTTTCCGAATCCACCCCACTCGAGCACTTTACGGATGTGCCATGGCAGGCAGTCAGCAAACGAGGGATGAGGTCCACCTCGACCCGACTGTTCGCTGTACGTGTGTATAAACGTGAGTGAGAGCATAAAAAGCTCCGCCTCCTATTATGCCACCCTCCCCCGTCGTAGATAGATGACACACAAGGCAAAAGGAAAATATCGATTTTTCCTCATCCTCCGCCGGTGGTGCTTCTGCTACATACATTCATCGCCGCCGGTAGGTGTAGTGGTGTACAAGCAGAACACCACCACCACCAGCGAACCGGTCGTGCACAGCATGGAAAATGAGATGAAAATATCGTTGCTTTTGTGGCACTGTTCTCTACCACCCACCACCAAATCAGCAGCAGCAGCAAGTTGGAAGCAAGCTGGAAGCGTTGATGATGATCCTCTACAACATTGCTGGCTGTGGAACTCGGATGGGGTGGACGGTTTGGTTTGGTTTCGGTTCGGAATTCGGAATGAGGCCTTCAGGATAGATGGAAAAAGCACTCATTTTTAATGCTTGGAAACTGTTTGCCTGCTCCGCTCGCTTCTTCACTCTTTCCTTCCAGCACCGACCCGCTGTGTGAGTGGGTGTGTTTGGGTTGGTTTTTTCCCCGACTTGGATACCAAATCTGCTTCTTCTATAGCCCTGCATTTTTTCCCTCCGTCAAAAAGGAACGAGAACGTCGGAGGTGGATTGTAATTTTATGGAATCAAGCAGATAAAGTTTAGCGTGGTGAATGTTGGATTTTCTACTTATAATTGAACGTAAATATATTTCACTCGCTGCGAGTTGGCTTCGTTCCTTGCTTCGCTCGTTCGTTCGTTCGTTGGTTGGTTGGTTGGTTGGTTCGTCTGTTGCTAGAAGTTAGGGCCGTAGGTCGCTCGGTTGGTAGGTTGCTCGTACACAGTAGAACCTTATCGTCTCGTAGCTATCTTGGTCGTCGGGATGGTGGTTTGGAGGGGAGAGAAAAAAACTTTGTGACAGCTACGGCGGCGCCCTCGTCGTCGGTCGGTAGCTTGTTGGATGTTGTCGTCTCTTCTAGCATTATTATTCTACACGTTTCAACTCGATGCCGGTTCCCGAAACGACTCGAGAACCTTGGCTCGCGTTCGAGCACAGGCGTGCAGATTGCTCATTGAAGGGCAACTGCTTGGAACTTTACCTTAGAAATGCCGAACCTAGGCACAGCACGGACGACTCATCTTTTCGATTCGATTCGCATGGCCGGCACACCAACCAGTTCAGTTCGCATGAGAAATTGAAAACAAAAGTTGCCTTTTTCCGAAAGCATCGTTTTGCTCCCCAGCTTCGATCCGTCGCTCGTCTCGAAAGAATTGATGCGGACAATAAATTGCTTTCGACATCGTCGTCGACGGCGACGGTGATGGCGATCGAAATAAAAAAGAAGAGTGGATTTCACCCTTACTCTATGACTCCGGCGGTACTTCCTTTAACTGTTCTTCTGTTAGTTGTTTTGCTCTGTGGAAGAGATTTTCGATTTTCGATGCTGACTGTTGGTATTGATGGTCGAAAGAAGCCTGGGAGTCATTCTGGCGTAGACGATCCAATTTCGTGTGCTTTGCACGAGGAATCTACTGTCGCAGCAGTTTTCCGTTTTTTTTTTCGGATATCTTCCAGCCAGTGAATGTGCGCCTGAACGGCACAATCCGTGTGTCGTGTATGGCACGTATCGATGCGACTGATGATTCTCCATAACGTCCCGTGCTTTGGCTTTTCGGTTTCCAGGTCTCGTTACGAGAGCCAGTTGTAGGATAGGATTTGAGCTGATTTTGTGATGGAATGGCGTGCATCGTAAAAGGGAGCGCACAAGATTAAGTGCTTCTGGGAAGTAATATGCGCTGCCAGGCATAGTACATACCGCATAGACAGACACCGGGATCCTCTCAATCGAATAGACACAGGCTAATGCGGAGACAATGTTTTGACGAGTTGGAAACTTTCGAACGGGGAAGGTTGGATCGTTTCCGGCTTGACGAGCGCTATCGACATCGGGTTGGTGCGTTGCAGTGGCAACGTTTTGAAGTGATTTGATTTGATTGATCATCGGTCTCTGGAGTTGATTGGAGGACGAGCTTGAGCAAATCGATCTTACGGAAATCTCTCAAAAAGTCTATGGATTTAATGGGGCTTAAGAAGGAAATTTCTAATGATTTTCACAGACAAACTTATAAGGATACTCAGTACTTTATAAGGAAATTAGCGTTATATTATATCTACAAAATAAAACACTTTTCAAAAGGACCAGATTTTTGTTCTCATTAAATTTTAAATTGTTAAGACCCTTTTCAACTTAGCGCAGCTCCAAAATGAAACCATGCTTTAGGTTGCTGGGTTCGATTCCCGGTCTGGTCTAGGAATTCCGGAGAATAGAGTAAGATTATAGTTTCCACACCATCATACTAGTGATGCAAAAATGCTACAGGCATCGAAAGTTGTCAATGAATAACTGAATCCTAGAGGGTTTGAGCTGTTTAGTGGAATACCTGTAACTAGAAATTAGAAGAAGAATTAGTATCTTCCATTTAATTCCAACTACCTTTGCTTATCTTCGACAGATACGCGTATTTCGTCTACAATGTACAGACTTCTTCAGTGTCTCGTACTAATAACTCGACTTAAAGAAAACCTTCGCCACCTGCCGTATATATACTATTTTCTAAATACAAAGCGTTTACCTATCATTATGTTGTTTATACCTGCCATTTCAGGATCTACCGAATGAAGATCATATATAACATATACGAACGCTTGTAGTATTTTTCATTTACATAAATATATACACTATTATGTAAATATTTCATGGGAATGGGAGGGACCATCAGGGCACCCGATTGAAGCACTTTGGGTGCGAAGAGTGGGAATGCCAATTTCCCATTGCTAACAGTTTGTGAATAGAAGGCGGGCACCCCCACCCCTCATTGGGGCATCCTCATGCTAGATAGCTCGCTCTTTTGTTGTTAGAAGGAAATTCTTTATATCCTTGTGGAAACGTATAAGTGATGTTGCCTATCGATCCACCCAACCTGGTTTTGGCCCTTCATACAATGGCATGATTAGGATAATCAGTGAGGAGAGCCCATTGCTGTCGGACTTAGTTTCAGTGGTACAATGGGTGGTAGTATATATAATACATCACCATGCGGAAATAATCGGTTTTCAATGTCGATTGCCTACCACTTCAATAGTCACTCGCGGCCACTTCAGAAACGTCCGTGCTACTGATAAACGGTTGTTTTCTTCAGAGTATCGTTACCGAAACACTTTTCTACCATTTGCATTGTCGTCGCACCATTGAAATCGTTTTCAACGAAACATTTAATACAAACTCGTTGTTGAAAATTCAATTCTATTTAAAAGTTGTACAAAATCGAGGTCACATACAATCGCAAATCTACTCAATATGGCGTAACTTTTACAAACGTCAAGCTTTCATGCTAAAAAAAATCATAGAATGTCAATGACAGACGTGACAACCTGAAAAAAAGACCTCAAATCGGTTAACACACGGTGGTGATTCCGGGACCTTTTTGATCAAAGTAAAAAGTGCCCGCGCTGCGTTCTTCTCTTCCAACACGTGCTGACATTCCCCGTCGAATCACTCCGTAAACTAAGTCTTTCTCCGCTACGATGCAGACCGCTGTTTTTGTGGTATTCATCTCCCCAATCTTCCATTAATTGGTTGTAATTACTACCATTACTGGAAGATGCGACAGTAGCCTTTATTGTCCTCTGCGCTACCATACAGAAGTATTTTTGACCTATCTGGAAGAACTCGGGAATCAAAATCAAAAACATCGAGAAAAGTCGGGAAAAAGCAAGAATCTAATTGGAGTGGTCACGTTTAACGTTATCGTTTAACGGAGATAAAAATTCGAAATATTCCATAATCGGAATGAACTCACCAAATTCAACTAGTAGATAAAATTTCATTTATCGCATTCACTTTCATTATTAATGCTGATGATCTAACACTACCATGTACCATAGCCATTTTCCATAGTGGAATGATCTGGCCCAAAACGTTTGGGCGGGCTCGTAAGCACTTACACGAAACCCGCAAATGTAGGGAAGAGAATCTCCTTCCAAAAATAATTTCACAATCACAGCATTAGAATCGAGTCCTCGATTGCAGAATAAACCCATTAAATTAAATGGAGTCAAATAGCCTGCCCTCGTACCGCGAAATCGTTGCAATAGGGAGCAGGCATGCCCCATGCTCCCTATCCAAATCGTTTCACTTGGGTGCCCCGATGGTCCCTCTGTTTCCCCGTTATATGTTATGTAATGAATATTTAGTACCCTTTAGTGTGGTCATTTGATTGCTTAACTTGTGTTTGAATTCTTTGCTGAAGGCAAGGTTGGTTAAGATTATGACACGTTCTATATTAATTGCTTGAATTGTATTCTGATGTATTGTCAAATTAAAGGAGTATAGGGACAAAATAGATAACAATTACCTGTTTTGCTCCGCGATTTTAAGAGCACATGCCCTCTCTCAAGTGTGTGAAAACCCTTTGCGGAATCCACTCGGAACACATTCAGACTCCTTCAGGATTTCCGGGAGGTTGCCACGTTGTTTTTAATTTTAAAGTGCTTATTCAATGATGCAGACCCAGACCCATTTTTGTTTTCTAGCAATCCAAGCTTATTGCTTTTGCAATTCGCTTATTGCTTACTCTCAACTTAATGTTCTAATTCCATTTCCACACAAAGAGTTATTAATTAAGGGCTTTCGATGCCAGGTACCATTTTTGCATTAATAATATTGTGAGGCAAGTACAATCATACTCTAGGCCAAGGGAGTCGAGAAATTTTCCTTAATGGAACCTAGAAATGACTTTCTAAAAAAAAATGTGCCATAAGGTATTGCTCACGGTTATGGGAAGGGGTAGAGAACAGGAGAAAGGTGAGTAGACATTAGAAACTGGTAATAAAAATATCATGGTCCGACGGATGTACGGATCGACGTGGAGTTTCCAACTGTTTACTTGATTCTATCACTTTTAGAGACGTTTTACTAAATGCTACATTTGAAAATATAAGGGCAATGATCCCCCATCGTATCTTCAACTGATCATTACAAGATGTTCATTTGACTCAGAAACTTTTGAACGTTGATGTAGTAACCTGTTCACACTTCTTCTATGTGCATCCAAGTGAGTCTACTTTACAAGATGTTGTCTAAAAGTGTACTGCTTCTTCTTGTAAGATCTAACATTATTGTCATCTGCCATACAAAAGTTTGTTATAGTTTTTGAAACCTACACTGATAAGGTGTGGTCCAATTAGAATTAGAACATAGACTATTGCATATATTTCGGATATGCCGAAGTGCCTGCAGCTGGTCCTGAAAGCCAAAGGAGGACACAAATTATTAAAATGCTTTTCTTTTACTTAAATTTTTTTTCCCGGGAGCCAAAATAAAGTGGGCACTTTTTTGTCAGTTTATTTTTGCAACATGAATTGATTTTTATTTTCAAGTCGAAACTTTTTTATTATTAATATTTCATAAGTGACACTTGAAAAGAATATGAAAATTAAGATATCAAAAAAGTCTACAGTGTGTTAACTTTAATTTGAACCAAATTAATCGGAGAAATTAAAAAAATGATGAGGTGGGTACTTTATTTTACCTTTCAGTGTACCTGGGAGTAGTTGGGAAAAAGTCGGGAAATATGCGTGAAGTTGAAAATCAGAATGCTTCTGTTATAGTATAATAGAGACGAACATTCTAAAATTAATAAGAGAAACAACATATTTTGTTATGGTATGTGTTCTCCGTGCGTGGAGTAACGATTATGATGTAGAAGGAGAAGTTCGTTCTATCATGAGATTTCTTATCATTCTCACACCATCATGCAGTCATGAGATTTTATCTCATGCGATTTTGTTTTACAAATTTCTTAATAGTCTTCCTAAAATTAGCCAAGCAATAATATGTAATCGACATTTATATCAATAAATGTGTTTGTAATAGCGATGACCAAAACACTGTCACGTGCTGTCATGACGAAAAATTCGATGAGATTTAAAAGAAAATCTCCATCATCGTTTTCTCGCCCGATGAGATTTTCAATCGTAGTTCGGTAAAAATCATTGGTCATTTTTCTTTGAAAATGACATTTGCCAGCCCTGTCCAGAATGCGAATTCAGCTTGAAAGATACATTTTCAGTCTAAGTTTGAAGTTTTGGACTAAAATTTTCTTCCACAAAGTTATTTCTAATAAAAAGGCGCTTCTTTCGGTGTGAATGAAAAGAATGGTGGTCCTTGTTTTCCGAGAAGTCGAAAATCTAACATCTTTATTCGTAGAAATAAAGGCATACATTATTCGGAAAAGTTGTAGAATGAATAATTTCAAGCATCTTTGGTGGTATAATTTTTTCTGTATCTCTTGATATGAACATTTTTTCGTACGTAGCTTAGGGTGTCCCTATAAAAATTAGTTATTTTGCTGTAACTTTTTTATTTCGAAATTTTCAGCAAAGTTGTTTTCTAAGTGATTCTACAACAATAAAAGTTACAACTTTTGGTGTGCTGAAATTGTCTCTATCGTATGTCAAACAAAAGTTATTATGGTTTTTGTGAACAAAATAGGCCTTTTTCAAATGTTAGTTTTTCTAGTTGGGGTAAAAAAAATTCTTAACATCATTTAAAAGGATTTTTATTATTGCGTATCTTGTCTGAAACTGGAGAAAGGTAATTTTTTTTTAAATTGAGTAAAACACATTTGAAAAGGGCGTAATTTTATAAGAAAATCGTTAATTCCTCGCTAACGGTAAGAGACATTGGTAAGATTTACAGTTCAAAAATTTTATCTTTTCAATTTATTAAAATCATCTTGAGACAACGTTATTGGCAAATTTGATAAAAAAAAAGTTACAGCAAAAACACTCAAAATGGCCTATTTTGTTCACAAAAGCCATAATAATTTTTGTATGACATACGATAAAGACAATTTGTAACTGTTATGACTTTTATTGTTCTAGAATCAATGGCAAAACAACTTTGCTGAAAAATTTGAAATAAAAAAGTTACAGCAAAATAACTGATTGTTATAGGGATACAGCTTATTTTTATGTTCTAATTCGGTCATATCAAAAAGTACAAAAAAAAACCCACCCAAGTTGCTTGAAATTATTTATTCTACAACTTTTCCGAATAATGTATGCCTTTATTTCAGCGAATAAAAATGTTAGATTTTCGATTTCTCTGCAAATAAGGACCACCCTAGTTTTCATTCACACCAAAAGAAGCGCCTTGTTATTAAAACCAACATTATGGAAGACAATTTTATTCCAAAACTTCAAACTTAGGCTTAAAATGCATCTTTCCATCTAAATTCGCATTCTGGACCAATGAGCAATGGTTAAAATACAGTTTTTTAAATTTTGATTACTAACACCAAAAATTGTAAGTTTTTTGAAAAACTGCCATATGATTACTATTTGCCCAAAACGAAAAATGTGATTCGAATTTGCTCAATAAGTTTTTCCGTTCTGGAGTTATCGTCGAAAACACATCGCGTAAAAAAACGTGTTAAAAAGGCCTATACAAGAGATCAACATTCAATACAGTACGACGTTGGCAGTAATTACTTCCTTGGTCTTGAAAAAAAAATCGCGCACTAAAGCATTTTTCCAAAAGAAATTGAGAAATTTTCAACAATTATGCGTATATTTACTGTGGGGTTTATTAGGAATGTATTTCATGGCAAGATACCCGACGGTAGTTATAATCCAGCTGATACATACGAAGCATTAAATCAGAACAATAAATTTTTTCCAAAATTTAAATCAGTTTGTATTAGCAATCATTAGCAACGGAAGGCTGTCGAAAGAAGCCCCTTCACAATTTAGACAATCTCGAAACGATTCAAACAAAAGATCGTCTTTATTCTCCCAATTACTAACTTCCACCATTCTATCCTTCTATTGCAGGGTGCCAATTCGCGCGGTCAGTCCCCCTACCCGCCTGGGCCTCCCGGCCAGAGTCCCGGCAGTTATCCTCCTCCGTCACAGGGTGGACAGCAACAGCAACAACCGGGCCAACAGCCGGGTCAGCAGCAGCAGCAAGGCGGTCAACCTGGTCAAGGGGGTCCTCCTCCTCCGCCCCAAGGTCATCAACCAGGGCCGGGACAATCCCCGCAGTCCGCCTCCGGTCAACCGGGTCAGCCAGGCAGTGGTCCTCCGCCGTTACCTCCATCGTCGCAAGGACCACCCAGCAATTCTCAGTATACTCCCTACCAGCAACGATATCCAACTCCACCAGGGCCGAATGCCGGTCCAAATCATCGGTCGCCCTACCCTCCACATCAGGTAAGTTGGCAATTGCTTTTACTGTGCAGTTCTGTCCGAAGGAATGCACACAAAGTATCACTTAAAATGCAATTTTGTCCTCATCCTGGACGTTCCTTTTTTCGACGTTTCAACGAGCATCACAGGCAGTAGTGAAACGTCGTTGGTACTTGTCAGTGTGCAATATAAAACGATTATGTCTGTCTCTGCTGTCATCCTCGTCGTTGTCGTTCTGTTGTCATGGCCTTTCAGGAGATTTTTCGCGCGCGCAATAATCGTTACTGACGTACTAGTCTTGCTTCTCGATTTGTTTCTCCCGGTGGGAAATCATACCAAAGTGGATTTTGTTCGACACGAATGGACGGCCGCTGTGTAAATCAGTGCTCGTTTGCAAATTAGAGCATAGTAGATTCTAATTCATGATGGCGCCCAACCCACATCTTATAACCACCGGAATAGCCCGACCTTGAACCGATTGCATGTTCTAACTGTTGTATGCCAACAATCTAATCCTAATCGTTGCACCATTCATCCGGCTTCTGTCTGGCTTCATTCATTGGCCTTCTTCCGATCTCTTTGATTTAAATCTACCACCATCGTCATCCTCGTCAGATTCCTTGCTATTATCGTCAATTTATATTTATCACATCATCGTACGCTCGTCGTTGCCAGAGCCGTATCGTATGGCGATGTGCTACACGTGCATCCCCCTGCATCCGGATTGGTATCGTATCTCTCGATACACCGAAGCGCTTTCATCGGTGACGCGTCGTTCCAAACGGAATAGGTGAGATGTACAAATTTGCTCCAGATGGAAAGGACGGGCGTCATCACAGATTCATGAACTCATCAGTTCTCCGTGCTGGTTGTTGCGCTATTTGCCCAGCTAGAAGGCTAGGTTACACCCGAGAAAGGTGAGAAATGTGGATGGATGCCGAGGCTGCTGATACTGTTTCCAGTCGGTTTAATCGTCTTATATAGTTGTGTGATTTTCGAGCATTTTCTGCATAGGTATGCTTAGGAAAGGTGCGGGATTTTCTATAATTAAGGCGAATTTCACGCCAACTCATCCAGTGGCTGGCAGAACCCTCTCAAAATCTCATTAAAATTTTGCGGATGTGTAAACTATGTCTTTTCAAGCAATTTTGCATACTTTTTCAAAATTTATCTAGACTACAATTTGAAAAGGGCTTAAGTTTTTTGATCGTTTTTTGTTAATCAACGTAACTCTAAAAGGAAAAGACTAACAAAAAAGTGGTGTATGGGCGACCTTTAGAAAATTGTCTTAACTTTTAGGAGTTTTTTGTAAAATAAATTTTTACACACTAAAAAAATTATTTCATATTTAAAGTACATAATACAAAAAATCTTAGAATTGGACGATTTTTTTTCCTAATACATGCAATATAATTGTCTAAAAGTTCGCCATACATTGCAAGATAGGCACTTTTAAAAAACAAGTTTTTCTCACAACAAATTTTTCATGTCCTATTTTACCGTGTATCACGCAAACTTAGTTATGGTCTTCCCTAAAGAATAAATGACGTCCAATAAAATTTAGCAGTCATAAAGAATTGAATGTATAGAACATTTGGTAGAAAACATCAATTATCTAGACTAACATTTGAAAAGGGTCAAAAGCATTAAATTTCCCTTGACATCAGTAAAATAGAACGAAAAGTGTACGTTTAAGTACAAGTCATTCATAACTGCTTGTTCGGATGTTCTTATTTTTAGGGGCTTCGTATATCTTTGGGGAGGAAGGAATGTCAAGATTTGTTACAAAATGTGTAAAAGGTATGGGGAAAATTATGATAGAGGGGGGCTGCTAAATCTAAAAGAATAGCGGACGTCATATTTGAATTGTCTTTAAATAAATATGCATAAAGTCTTATCAAATTAAAAAACAATCTAATTTGATAAAACTTGATACATACCCATTTAAAGACGATTCAAATATGACGTTATATGAATTTTCGAAATACTGTTTATGTTAATGAAAACTCATAGGTTTTTGTACAGACTCTTCAGAAATCGTAGAAGCCGTCTTTGTCAAAATTTGATGGAAGTGTTTGATGTCTTTGATTCCTTGCTTCTTTGCAGAAAGCTTCCGCTTCATCAGAGACCAATATCTCTCGATTGGTCGTAGCTCTGGGTTTAAGGTTTTTGGTACAATGTTCACTTGATTTGCTTGGTATCACTCCATCACAGTTTTAGCATTGTGAGATGATGCCAAATCGCGCCAGAACAAAGGTTTTTCTTTGTGACTTTTGATGAAGGATAGCAATCGCTTCTGCAGACACTCTTTCTGATAGATCTCCTTGTTGATTGTGCCTGTAGTGACGAAAGATTTACTCTTTTTGCCACACGTGCGAATTGCTTGCAACACAAGGTATTTTTGGGAAATTTCGATGCCTTCTGTGTTCTGAAATGCTCAGCTGTAGCATTTCTGGCCATAGCAGAATAAAAAGGGGGCCCTGGAAGCTGCTTGAAATCCTCCAGGACATAAGTTTCATCGTCCATAACAACGCATGAAAACTTCGGCAAATATTCGCAGTACAAACGTCGAGCCCGTGATTTTGCTGCCAATATCTGTTTGTCGTTGCGATTTGGAACTGTTTTTACTTTATACGACTTAAGTCCCAAACGTTGTTTTGATTTTTGGACAAAACCAGGCGACATCCCTATTTTACGAGCCACCGTTCGAATGGAGAGATTTGGGTTTTTCGTTAACATCCTTTTCATCCGTTAACATGTTTTTGTCACTTCTCGGTTTCCTCTCCACCGTCAAACGTTCCGAAAATGATTTGAGCACATCGTGAACAGTGGATTTAGGCAAATCCAATGTTTTTGCAAGGTCCCGTATTGACAAGTCAGGATTTTCCGTACGCCCGTACAAAATTCGCTCAATAGGCAACCAAATTATGCGATCTAGTCGCACTATATAATGTCGAGAAATATACACCAAAAATCTAGCTGTCCCGCCGGAATGTCCTGGAAGACCAATTTACATTATGACATAATCTTAACTTAACTTCGTATAGCCCATAAAGTTATTGTTACGATTGTAGACCTTAAGATTTGAAGCACAGTTCGAATGACCTGAAACTAACTAGGTAATCCTATGATGTCTGTGGGTGTTTCAGAATATTAATTGAATATGTTTGAATTTTTATCGCAGCTTTGTATAGCCCAAAAGGCTACGATAACTACCGTATATCTTAAGTTCTGAACTCAAGGTAAGTTTTTACAAACGTGAACATCCCGAGATAATTTGATAGTGACTGGTGAGCTTACATTGAATGTGTTTGAATGCATATCGTAACTTTTCATACATTATAAAGCTAACTTTACGACTATGGATCCTAAATTCTGAACTCAAGTGCAGTTTTGATGACCTAGAATATCCCAAGATATCTCATTATTTGATGACTTTCAAAAAAATTCACGTTAGTCCAAAAAGCTGTAGATTTTAATCTACAATTCAAAACATCAAATCTACAGCTGGATGTAGATTTTATGTTTTGAATTCCAGTAATGTTTGGATAACCTAGAACATCCAAAGATTATCTCATAATGTCTGTTGTTCTTCCACAATATTTAATGAATATGTTTCAATACAGCTTTGCAAAAACCCAGAAAGCTTTTGTTACAGCTGTAGTAGGTCCTATGTTCTGATCTTAAGGATAGTTTGAATTACCTGAAACATGTCACACTACTTCATAATGTGTTCTGTCTTGAAAAATATAAATTGAATATGTTTGAATATTTGTTGTAACTTTGTATTGCCTCAAATTTACTGTTATAACTGTAAATCTTAAGTTCTGAATGCCAAGACAGTTTGGATGACCTAGACCATCCCAAGATTATCTTATTGTGTATTTTTAAGTTCGAAAATATTCACTGAATACACTTGAATCCGTGACGCAACTTTGTGTAGCCCAAAAAACTACTGTTTCTATCGTAGATTTCAAGTTCTGAACTCCAGGACGGTTTGGATTACCTAGGATCTCAAAGTTATAAAATAATGACTGTTGACCTTCCGAAAGGTTCATTGAATATGTTTGAATACAGATGGTCACCATATATAGCTCAAAAACCTACTGTTATAACTGTAGATTTTATGTTTTGAACTTAAGGACAGTTTGGTGTACCTAGAATATCCCCAGATTGTCGCGATATGTATTCTGGCCTTCCACGCTGTTCAATCATTATTGTTAAATACATATTTGCACACTCAAAACACCTACTGTTACAACTGTAGATCATATGATATGAACTCAAGGAGAGTTTGGATGACCTACATTATCCCCGTTTATCTCATGATGTTTTTTAACGTACGAAAATATTTACTGAATATTGTTGAATACGTAGCGTAACTTGGTATAGTCCAAAAAACTGTAGTTACTACTGTAGATCTTAAGTTCTGAACTCAAGGAGAGTTTGGATGACCTAGAACATCATAAAGCTATCAAATAATGACTGTTGACCTTCCAAAAGGTTCATTCAAGATGTTTGAATACATACTATATCCTTATATAGCCCTAAAAGCTAATGTAGATCTGAACTTTTGAACTCAAGTACATTTTGGAATACTTAGAACCTATCAGAAAGGTACAAAAATATAAAACATTTATCAACAAGAATTGAATTTAATAATACGTATGCATATGATAACATTCTAGAACAAAGCCTTACATTTTTAATAAGGCATTTATATTTTCTTCCTGAACTTCTTCATATTCAGGATGTCCTGGGTCGTCACCATCCGTCACATGCAGTGAAAGCTCCAAGTATGTTATGAAAATCACCAAGTTACTTCTGATTCAGGTCAACTATGATCTTCTTATTGACGAATGGAACTTGTTAAAATGCTAGGTGCTGACCTTGAGTACATAGTATTTTCAAACATTCAAAGACCCTTAAAAAACCCAAATTATCATTATAATTAAATTTAAATGGCTTCTGTGTGGTTTTAGGACCAAATTATAAGACGAGTTCTCGCGATACACGATAAAAATTGGACATGATCAAGTTGCTTGAAAAGACATAGTCTACCCACCCACAAAGTTTCATTGGATACTGAGAGGTATGAGTTGGCGTGAAATTCGTCCTATTCAAAATTGCTACAACGCACAGTGGGAAAAATGGGACCCAAAATCACAACTAATTAAAGATCGCTGGATAAGTGCCCTGTAAAACAGCTTATCCTATGTTAAAAAATGCGAGAAATCGAATGGTGCCGGTTTCATCTTGGGCAGACCCCGGGAAGTGGCTCATTTTGCCCGATTTTCCCCTAATTTCGGAAGAAAAATTGCCTAATCTCACATTTATCATATTAGCTCTGATAATATTGCATCCATTTGTGCTGTACTATCGTGGAAATGTCTGGAGAATCCAATGGAGGTAATATTGTCTTTTAAAAACGTCAGGAACTGTCCATTTTGCCTGATATTCCCCACATGTTGAAATTACTAGATATGCCATGTGGTTTTGAAAATTTGGGTGAATTAGAATCTATAAAAATGCAATACACTATTGTGGAACTGTCCGGGGAACTGAATGGAGAGTATGTCGTCTTGTGTAAACATAAGTTATTGACCATTTTACCCGTTTTTCCCTACATACTGGAAGAATCAATAGATAAAGTGCGATTTTTGGAATAGCTGCGCATTAGAATCAAATCAAATGCACTACAATATTATGAAAATGTCTGGAAAATCGAATGAAGTGGATGTACACCTATGCAAACTTCGGGAAGTGGCTCGTTTTGTCCGATTTTCCCTTAGTTTTGAAAACATAATTGAATAATCCTACATTTATCATATTTTCACTAATAATATTGCACCCATTTGGGATCTACTATTGAGAAAATGTCTGGAGAATCCAATGAAGTCAATATCGTCTTCTAAAAACCTCAGGAACTGTCCATTTTGCCCAATATTCCTCACATATTGAAAATACTAGATATGTCATGTGGTTTTCGAAATTTCCGCGAATTAGAATGCATAAAAATGCAATGCACTATTGTGAAACTGTCTGGGGAATTGAATGAAGGGAATTTTGTCAGTTATTGTCCATTTTACCCGCTTGTCCCTGAATATTATGAAAATGTCTGGAAAATTGAATGAAGGGGAAGTCGTCTTGTGCCTCGGGAAGTAGCTCATTTGCCAGATTTTCCCCTTATGAAGAAAAATTGAATAATCCTGCGTTTATCATATTAGCTTTGATAATAGTGAACCCATCTGTGCCTTAGTATTGTGAAAATATCTGACAAAGTTTCATTGGATTTTGAGAGGGTGCTGACAATCACGAAGACGAGTTGGCGTGAAATCCGTCTTATTCAAAATTGGTACAACGTTTCATCTATGGGACTATAGCGAAAAAATTAAACTTATTAAAATCAGCAAATGTGCCCTTGGCTATCCATGAATCATTTTTCTCTTGGAGTCATATATGACACCTTAAACCTGATTTGCCATTAGTCCTGACTCGTTCTACACACACCCGTGGCCCCTATCCGTTTGGAGATCTACCAGGTTTCTCTCCGTCTGCTCTCATTCTTCTGTGGTGTGGTGAAATAGTCTTTGCCACATGCTCGTCTTACCGCAAATATGTACATTTTTTCGAAATGAATGAAGTTCGTGATTTGTCGGAATCCTGGCTGTTTGCGAAGGTTGGAGATTGCATACTCGTACAGACTTGCGGGCACCAGAACCGTGTGTTCAGCTTCATCGCCATCGTACTCGATTCCGATTCATAGAAAGGAAAAGTGATTATAAACTGCAGCTTGGAAGACGGTACACAATTTCTCCCTTTCTTCGTTCGCAATTCGTGCCAAACTATGCCAATAACATCCTTCGACACCTGAAAACGTGTTTACCCGGACCAACTGCAATTGCAGCTTCCGGCGGTCTGTTTGCATTCGATTTAGCGCTCCGTAGTCATTGCCCTCAATATGGACTGCAATCGCTTTTCTAGTTAGCCCCAACATCCCCCCTTCCGAATTTTTTTTTGGTTACTCACCATCAACTTTTCACGCTCCATCCATTCGCGCGTAATTGATTGGATTGCGATTCAATTTGTTCGGGAATTCTAACCATCCAATATGCAAGTGCCCTCTCGCCCAACACCAGCTCTTTCACGCAGTCCGAAAAAAAACAACTCCCCACGATATTCCCATTATCACGAGTGTCAATTTTGTGCAATGTTATTTTTTCCGCCGCCGGTCCACTCTCTATCCCGTACAACCATTTCGACTATAATCGAGTCCTTTTTTAACGCAAACTTCCTATTTTTTTGAACATTTCCAGTACGAGCCAGTAAGGTCGTGGCCATCGCCGGCAGCGAGCCCGGGCCCGGGTGGACAGCAGCAGTCACATTTACCTCCATCGCCGCACGGTCCACCGCAGAGTCCGGGCCATCACGGGTCCGCACCGAGTCCGTCCCCGCAGCCTCCGCAGCCCGCACAATCTCCGCACCAGGTGAGTCCTCGTGTTTGCGCTCGAACCACCCCCTCAGAAATGGGGTTGAGGGGGGATGAATTCATTCCGGAAATAGAAAAGTCGCATATTCATAGATTCAATTCATTCATCCAGTTTGTGCTGCACTCATTCACGCAACATCGTCGATAACCTAATTGGAAATCAGATTGGTCGGAGGTGCAGTTGGTAGCTTTAGGATGATGATTGCAATCGGAGATTCTGATTGTGGGAGGAAGTCCCGCTGGAGTGCTAATAGTATTCTAGGTGAATGCAATGTATGCAGGGGAAAGTAGAGCCATGCGGCTGTGGAAGCATTAGGTTTACGAGTGAGTTCTTGTATCAGTTGTTATTCCAGTTTATGAGATTCAATTAACGATTTTTAGATTCGAAACAATTCTTTTCTAAAACATGCATATTGATGTGAAATTGAGAAGGATTTAATATTATTGTTGTGCGAGTCCTTTCACGACCGAGATTAGGTTGAACCCAATTCCTAATACCTTGAAATATATCACCTGCTTCTACTTGGCATTATGTATACGCCTTACGGGGCTTTCCTGTCGCTTAAATTAGTGTTCTTTTAAGCACTCCATAGGTCCTAATTAAGGGCATTCGAATGAATTTTTTGAAACATTCGACTGTTTCGGGAATCGAACTCGTGCCCTCCCGCTTGGAAAACCGACTCAATTCATTTTACATCGCAAGTATGTAGTGATTCATATTTTTTCTTGTTCCTATGTTTTTTCAAAGATAGCAAAGAGCAGCTAAAAACTCCTACTAAATGGCAATCTTTTTGACTTCCAGTTTTGGCACAACACATGCTTCTGTTGGTTTAACATTTGTGTCATTTCCGGATTAACAAATTGAAGAACATATAGGGTACGCGACGGGTTTTAAGCAAATTATGCATCACCTAGAATATGTATTGAATCTGTATGTAATCTATAATTAAAACTGCCAATATTTTGACGCAAATCCTTCGGCTTACTTCTTATCTATCGGAACTTACCTTCAGAAACGAGCATTAGACTCTGAAAATTTCATAGTAACGCTATAATGTTCCCAATTGCAGGGACTTATTAAAAGCTTGCGGATTGCTTTCCCGTCATGGAAATGTATGTTCAGCTCCGTAATCTTTACATAAACTAACAATATTGTATGAGTGCGCTTTCGTGCAAGGCGAAATGGAAGTCGAAATGACTGGAGGAAACATGAAATAATAAGTGATTTCAGATTATCTAAATATGAAACAAATTGAATCCTATTTTCAACATAGGACAAAGGACCTGATGAATACATTCCATCCGGCACGCGCGAACAAATGCAAAATACACAAAGGCAAAACTTGAGCGAACTTCTTCAACAGGTAGGAAACTGATGGTTTTCTAGATGGTGTAATTTAAATCTTCAAAACGACAGTTATTAATTGGTAATCAATCATGATTTAAACTTCGAATCATGAGCCAGATTGGTAGAGGTTATGTTCATATAATTAAATGTTAAATAATTTGGAAAACGTAGGAGTTTAAGACCTATGTCCTAACAACTGATGGAAACAGTCAACCCTGATTAAGCCGTTCCCTACCCTATAGTAGATGTGGTTGCAATTTTCTCTTTAAAAAATATAAAAATGATTTTGTAAACATTAAAATGGGAGGGACCATCATGGCACCCGATTGAAGCACTATTGATGGCGAGAGTGAGAATTCCAACTCTCCATTGCTAACAGTTTGTGAATAGAGGGCGGGCTCTTCTCTCCGCCCATTGGACCATGCTAATAGCTCGCTCTTTTGACCAATTGTTCAAACTTGTTGTTGGAAGGAGATTATTTATATCCCTGTGGATACGTATAAGTGATGTTGCCTATCGATCCAACCCATTTTTGGCCCTTCATACAATGGCATGATTAGGGTAATCAGTGGTTTTTAAAGATTGATCAAGTCTATCAGAAAGGACATCCCATTGCTGTCGAACCTAGCGTCCGTGCTACAATGGCATCCTTACTGCTGTTTTAAATTCGTATCAAATCGGTTCTCAAGCGTTACCTAAGATTTATCTTGTTTCCCCAATTCATGTATCAATCACTATTAATATTTGTGAGTGGCCATCGTTACTGTTGAATCGGTACAAATCAGATCCCAAGCGTTGCTTGAAAATTGCCCTTCCCAATGAAAAGTCACCATCAAACTTTGTGACTGGCCCAAACAGCACCCTTGATGTTGGTTTGAATCGGTCTGAATCGGTTCTAATGCGTTATTTAAATTCAACCTTGTTTTCCCAATGGTAATCCATCATCAGACCTTGCGATTAACCCCAAAAGTAGCCTTATTGCTGTTTAAATCAGTCGAAATCGGCTCTCAAACGTTAACTAAAAAGGTTGCGTGGCCCCAATAGCATCGTTACTGTTGGTTTACACAGGTACTAATAATAAAGAAAGAATTGTGCATCTCAGTAAATATATAAAAATACGAATAAACAAGTCGAATAAACAAGTCGAGTTATTAGTACGAGACACTGAAGAAGTCTGCACATTGTAGACGAAATACGCGTATCTGTCGAAGATAAGCAAAGGTAGTTGGAATTAAATGGAAGATACTAATTTTTCTTCTAATTTCTAGTTACGAATAAACAGTTTCACTTACCATTGTCTAATCTACCACGATGAAACCTTAAAAGAAAACCTCCCACTAACAATTTCCTTTCTTTCTGCAATATTGATGGGGATGCGCAACGGTAGCAAAGAGTATCGAACTAATATTCCACCCCTTCCCTAATTGAACTTTAAGGACGTGGTCCGCCGACCTTGGTTGATTCTATAAATGAGGACAGTAGGAATTGTACACTGAGATGGATTCACTACTCTCAAATCACATTCTGTTGATTCTCTGTGCAACTTCAGCGGACTTCCTCGATCAATCACGGAGTAGCAAACCACGTGTGGTCAATATGCGCATACCTATGCCAGGGCAGCAGGTCACTTGTTAGTGACTTGGTCACTATTTTGAGTCTAGTCACTAAAAAGTTACTATTTGCATCCGAAAGTCATTATTTTCGCTCCGCCGATAGTAAACAGTCGAGAAAAGTGGGAACGAATTGTAAAGGACTTATTTGCGGTTACTCACTTAGTAATTCTGAATCTGGATTGGATTTTCTGTATCCCGACAGTCAATCGAACTCATTCGATCATAGGTGAAATCGGGATACAGTGCAATTCGACCAGCTTATAAAAACGTTATGATTTCAAAGTTCCATTAAAACTCGTACATGGAAATTTTACATTTTTCTTGGAAATTTCTGAGATAAATATTCTTAGTTTATGATACAGTAGATTTAAAAAAAATCATAGTTCATCAATTATTTAAGTTTGTTCTAACTTTGCTTGCCTGCTATTAAACCGAATAATTTTTGGATGACCTATACCATCTCAAGATTAACTTTCTTTTGTATTTTTACGTCCAAAAATATTCACGGAATATACTTGAATACGCGACGTAACTTTATATAGCCCAAAAAAAACTACTGTTACTACCGTTGATTTCAAGTTCTGAACTCCAGGGCGGTTTGGATTGCCTAGAGGAAGTTATAAAATAATAACTATTGACCTTCCAAAAGATTTATTGAATATGTTTAAAGCTATTAAGCTTATAATATATAGCTCAAAAAACTACTGTTACAACTGTAGCTCTTATGTTTTAAACTTAAGGACAGTTGGGAGTACCTAGAATATCCCAAGATTGTCGCATTATGTATGTTGACCTTCTATACTATTCAATGAATACTGTTAAATATTTTCCCACTGTAAGCTCCAAATACCTACTGTTAAAACTATATCATCAAAAAAGAAATTGAGAAGCCAGATATGTCAGAAGTAATCCTAGCACTGCCCATGCTGATGCGTTTCAACCGTGCGAATAGACCCGTCTGCGCAAAACGAGCTGCGGACCAAGTGCAGGAGGTCGCTTGATTACAGACTTCTTTACAAAAAAAAACCAAAAAGTGAAACTGTGCCGCAGTATTATTCATTTTTACAAACAGGAGAGATCACCAAGTTCATTTTTACTGTACTTATACAACAATTGTATAAAAGATTTTAAAAATTTGGAAATCACTTTTTAGTCACCTTGCCGTAACATCATAACTATGATCTTCGTATTGACGAATGGAACTTGTTGAAATGCTAGGTGCTGACCCAAACAGTAAAACTGTGCCGCTGTATTAATTTTTTTTTTTTTGCAAACAGAGGTGATCACATAGTTCATTTATACTGTATTTATACAACCATTGTATAAAAGATTTAAAAAATACTAAAATTTGGAAATCACTTTTTAGTTGCTATTTGCTCACTATTTAGTCACTATTTGGTCACTGTTTTTATTATTTTAGTTATTTTAGTAACCGCTACCAGCTCTGTTTATATAAATATAAATAAAATTATATAAATATTTAATGCGAATACATGCAAATAGGGGACCATCCGGGCACCCGATTGAAGCACTCTAGATGGGAAGAGTAGGGATTCCAACTCCCCATTGCTAACAGTTTGTGAAAATAGGGCGGGCTTTCTCTTCTTCTATTGGGGCATCCTCATATTAGATAGCTCGCTCTTTTGACCAATTGCTCGATATTGTTGTTGGACGGAGATTATTTATGTCCCTAAGGATACGTACACGGTGTTCAATAAGTTCGAATACAAGTTTTCATCATTGTGTAGGTATGCGCCATGTACATATTCTGCATTGGTATTGGTGTCAGCTTTAGCTTCATTCATACGCTACCGAATGTGCGCGGTGTTGACATTCTGTTAGTTGTTGTTCGTTTGTTACGCGCGATGAAAGAGTATCGGGACTTCGTAATTAAGCGTTTTTGAACGGTGAGCGACCCGGCGATATATTCCGGCTGCTGAAATCGCATGGGGTCAAGCGGAACTTTGTCTACGACCATCAGGCGATACCGGGAGACGTCCTCGACCAATGACCGTGCGAGATCCGGTCGGCCGCGTTCAGCGAGGACGCCACGGGTCATCAAGATCGTGAGGGGCGAATTCGGCGCAAAAAGAACCGCTCAATCCGGAAAACTGGCTGCAGATCTCAACGTTTCCATTGGAACCGCTCACACCATACTCACCAAGGACCTTGGTTTCAGGCCTTACAAAAACGTAAGGTCCATGGCGTTTCGGAGGCTACCAGCAAAAAGCGGTTGGATCGAGCTAAGAGGATCCTCTCTCGGCACGCTGGTCAGGAGTTTGTTTTTCGGACGAGGAACTTGTTCGTGCTGCAGCAGCCGCTGATGTGCAAAATGACCGGGTGTGGGCGCCATCGAGGGACAGCATTCCTGAATCCAACATAAACATCCCTCGGTTCCAAAGTGCCGCGTCGGTGATGGTTTGGGGGGCAGTATGCAAACGTGGTAAGCTACCCTTGGTGTTTATTGAAAAAACGTCAAAATCAACGCGGCGTACTACAAAACTGAGGTTTTGGAAAAGGTTATTGCCCCCAGTCTCCGAAGCCTCTACGGCGATGAGCACTACGTGTTCCAGCAGGACGGTGCACCAGCCCATACGGCAAATGTGGTTCAAGCCTGGTGTCGGGACAATTTAACCGACTTTCTGGACAAAACTTTGTGGCCTCCCAGCTCCCCGGACTTGAATCCTCTCGACTTTTTGTTTGGTCCTATATGATTGGCGAAGCGTATAAGTGATGTTGCCTATCGGTCCACTCAAGCCGTTTTTGGCCCTTTTTACAATGGCATAATCCGAATAAGTTGGCGATTTGTCTGCATCGACTGATAGTTAGGACCTGAGATGCAGAACAGCTACCGGAGGAGTGGGAATAGAATGTTATATGTCCAATATACAAAAAGGGTAACAAGCTAGAATATGAGAACTATCGAGCGATCACTGTTCTCAACGCGGCCTACAAAGTGCTGCCCCAGATTATTTTCCGCCGTCTATCGTCGCTAGCAAGCAGATTTGTGGGATGTTATCAAATCGATTTTGTGAACGGTTGATCGACAACTGACCAAATCTTTACGCTGCGGCAGATCCTCCAAAAGTGTCGCGAATGTCATGTCCCTACACACCACATGCATCGACTTAAAAGACGCATACGGTACTATTAATCGTGAAGAGCTATGGAACATTATGGAACGTTTTTCTCGGGAAACTGACCAAAATGATCGAGGCTACGATGGATGGTGTACAGTGTTACGTGAAGATTTCTGGTGCGTTATCGGACTCGTTTGAAACACGCAAAGGATTCGACAAGGCCCTTTCCTGCCTCCTGTTGAACATCGCGCTAGAAGGTGTAATGAAGCACGCGGGGTACGATTTTCAATAAATCCGGCCAGTTCATCTGCTTTGTTGGCGACGTGGACAATGTCGGCAAAACGTTCCAGGTGGTAGCTAATCAGTACACCAATCTGAAACGTGAAGCGGAAAAGGTTGGTTTGAAGGTGAATGCGTCGAAGACTAAGTATCTGTGGCTAAGTGGCTGTAGGAACCGAGCATGATAGGGCTCGCATAGGCAGAACTGTGATAATCGACGGAGGTGGTGTATGAGTTTGTGTACCTCGCATCATTTGCGTCGGATTACAACTGCAGCAGAGAAATTCGAAGAAGCATTATTAGCGGTGCCTACTATGGACTCCAGAAGACCTTGAGTAAGGTAAGACCGGTAGTTCTCTACGGGCATGAGACGTGGACAATGCTCGAAGAGGACCTGCGAGCGCTTGAAATTTTCGAACGACGCGTGCTTAAGACGATCTTTGGTGGTGTATGTGAAAACGGTGTATGGAGGAGAATGATGAACCACGAACTGGCACAGCTCTATTGCGAACCCAGTATCCAAAAAGTCGCTAAAGCTGGACGTGTACAACGGGCGGAATATGTAGTAAGAATGTCAGACAACAACCCCGCAAAAATGGCGTTTGCCTCGATTCCGGTCGGTACAAGACGCAGAGGAGCGCAGCGACTTACTCACCAGTCTGACCAAGGCCGGTGTGACATCTGCTGTGCCCTGAAGTTGTCTCTACTGTAGTCGATCCATGGCCGTACCAGCCTCGCTGTCTGCGGAGAGTCCGCAGGTTGCCTTCTACTTGATTGATTTACCTTGCTCGATGCGCGCCTCCTCATCTTGTACCCGTCGATTCGTTTTCGAGAACCATTTTAACAGGGCTGTCGTCCGACATTCTGACAACATGCCCAGCCCATCATAGTCGACCGATTTTAGCGATGTGTACGATGGGAGGTTCTCCCAGCAACTGATGCAGCTCGTGGTTCATTCGCCTCCTCCACGTTCCGTCGTCCATCTGAACCATCCACTGTAGACGGTACGCAGCGCGTTCCGTTCTAAGACACCAAGGGCGCTTGGTCTTCCACTAGCAATGTCCATGTTTCGTGGCCGTAGAGAACTACCGGTTTAATTAATGTCTTGTGGATGGTCAACTTTGTATTTCGGCGAACTTTGTTTGATCTTAGCGTCGTTCGGAGTCCAAAGTAGGTACGATTACCAGCCATAAGGTGCCTTTGGAGCTCTCTGCTAGTGTCGTTAACGGCGATAACCAACGAGCCCAGTTACACGAATTCGTCTACTACCTCGATTTCATCACCGTCGATCTGAACTCGTGGTATGAGGCTAACATTTTTTTCTCTTCGTGTAACACCTTCCAGTGCAATGTTAAACAACAAACACGACAATCCATCACCTTGCCGTAACCCTCTCCGGGATTCGAAGGGACTCGAGAGTGTCCCTGATACTCGGACGACACACATCACTCGATCCATCGTTGCTTTGACCAACCGCGTCAGTTTTTCCGGAAATCCATATTCGTGCATATTCTGCCATAGCTGGGCTCGATCGATTATATCATAAGCTGATTTGAAATCGATGAAAAGATGATGTGTGGGCATGGTATATTCGCGAAAAGAGGAGCGCAGCGAGCTAGGTAGTTAAAACAAGTGGAGCAAGACCTTGAATGTGTGAGAAATTCGAGGAACTAGAGACAAGCAGTCCTCAACCGAGTTTTATGGAGAAATGTCGTGGCGCAGGTGTGGTCCTGATAGGACGTTGGACATTGGAAAAATTTGATTTTGTCGAAAAATGTCAAAATACCTTAAACTGCACTGAAATGCGTCCTATCGAAAAATACTGGGCAATAATTAAGCGGCTTTTTAAGAAAGATGGGATAGAAGCGAGCTCCGTAGACTGCTTCCCGAAAATTTGGTCTGCAGCAAAACGAAAATTTACGGAGAAAGCTGTACAGAATCTAATGGGAGGTATCAATAGAAAAGACCGAGCATTCTTCAGAAATGAGCAGTAAATATTCAAACTCACGTGAATTCGGTCATATGTATGTTGATTTTTGTAAAGCAAACATATGCATTTGTTCGAAAATAGAATGAACGCACTAATGGACTGTTGCTCTTACCGCCGCCGTTTCCACGCAAGAAAAAAAAAACATAACCGTGTGAAAATATACACCTACCAAGACAACTCAACCCGAACCGAAAAAATAACCAAACAACAAAATATAGAGCACTGGATCAGCTGATTTGAAGTTTACGATAGCCGAGTTTGTTTTTGCATGCATATATTCATTTTAATCTACACTCACACACACACAGATTGGTCGTTCAGGCCTACGTCGAAGGGAGCCGGTAACACGTCTATTTTTCACTCTCGATTCCCGTTAACATTCATGACGACGCCGGCGACGGCGACGACGATGATGGCAAAAAGTTGGTGGATCGTTAAGTTGGAGAAGGGGGGTTGGCACACGGGAGAACCGATTCCGAAATTTGGCAATTTCAATACAAATGGATGCACGTGGGAGCAGACCAGCCGGCTTCTCCCGCGTACCTCGAAAATTGGATCAGTCCAAAATGAAATATTGGTGGTTACAGCGCGCCAAGAGGCACAGCGGTGGTGGTGGGGCAGAGGGGAATAACATGGAAGTGAGATTTATATCGTTTTCACTTTCAATGGGCCAACTTTGCGGAATGCGACGTCGTCGTCGCATCGTTCCTTTTTTGTGTTCGTCACAAACTCGACAACCCAGTAACCGTAACAGAAGCGGCGGGCAACCCACTTACCGTTCCAACACGCATTCGCCGGTCGTCATCGTCGTCGTCGTCGGGATGGTGGATGGTGTTTCGGAGAAAATGCTTGCCTTCCATTCCCGATGATATATTGGATTTTATGTACGAACCAAGCGCCACGGTGCGGAAGCGAAGCATGAGAGCGAGAGTGACGACCGTGCAATCCTACGACTTCATGAATAACATACCCAGAGGAGGAGGGGGAGGAGGCGCATTGCTGATCTACATTGTTCCGACGGTTCGGAAGTGCTGGCAAATCTCGAGCGGATGCGATGCACTATGTGTTTTAAACTGTGAAATCCCGTCCCGTTTGTATTTTCACAAGGGAGAGCGAACCCCCACCGTCGTCAAATAGCGGAATATTCGGATCAACGATCCTTGACTACCGACAGCGATGGACGCTTTGATGTGACAGTGAGCGCGCTCAGCGGCTATTGGGTTTTGCCTTTGCCCGAGAGTTGGATTCAATCGGACAGTCCCGCACATGCCGAAATTGAATTCCGATCGACTTTGACCGCCGACAATACGTCCCGATTGCATTTTTTTTTGTTTCTTCTTTATTTTTCAATTCGGATTCGAGGGGTAACTGTTGAATAGTTTATGAGTTAATTGGCCAGTACGGGTACGGGTTTGGTCACGACCGGGAAATGGAAATGAATGAATTTCGGAAGGAATTTTTATTTAGGATACCGTGGAGTATTCTAAGTCTTGCGACACAAAAAATGTTTCGATATCGGCTGGAAACTCGCTTACTGAATCGATATGAATGTTCGATTCAGCATATTTGTTAACATCATGAGGCAGATCAATGAAAATGTATGCACCGATGCTTGAATGATAAAAATAAACCGTTTTTTTAGTATTTTTTATTTAATTTTCAAAGTTATTGGATCTGCTGTTCATATGATGATGGATGAAGATAATGAAATACTACCATCTAAAGCCATGTCCATTTAAAATCCGGAATAAACATCATCTGTATCTCAGTAATGGATTGACGTACAAATAAGTTTAATACATCAAAACAAAGGCAATTCACTGTACTTTAAGGAAAAACATATCAATACAATTCATTTCACTTCGTTTTCAATGAACATTTGCACTTTCTTCTTTATTTCTCCCATCAAACGCTGCACACCTCGGGAGTCAACTTCCTTGGCACATTTGTTCCACATTTTGGTCATCTGAGTCGCGTAACGTGCCGTGTCTCCACTTTTGTTAAGCTTCCGCTTCATTATTGCCCAAAATCTCTCGATGGGCCGGAACTGTGGGCAGTGGCAACTGAAAAACGATTTGATCAGGATTCTATTGTTGTTTGTGATTTTAATGCTCCTACATGAAGGGCCAAACACGTTTGGGTGGGCCCGTAAGCAGATAAACTTATGCGAAACTCGCGAATATAGGGAAGAGAATCTGCTTCAAAAAGCAAGTTCACACCCACAGCAGTAAAATCGAGCCCTCGATTAATAGAATAAACCCAATAGATGGGGTCGAAGAGCCCGCCCTCGTTCCGCGAAATGATAATAATAGAGAGGAGGCAGCCCCATGCTCCCTATCGAAATCGTTTCACTTGGGTGTCCTGATGGTCCCTCCCTTTGCCCGTTATATATTAGGGCGTGGATATTCAGTATATTTTGTTGTGGTCATTTGATTGCTAACCTTGTGTTAGGAAATTTGGCTGAAAGTAAAATTGGTTAGGATTTCTACCATTCTTTACTTATTGCTGTGTGTCGTCTCGGTGTTTCTACTATTGAAGAGTTTAGGATGCCTCATGGTATTGCTCGTGGTCATAGGATAGGGAAGAGAACAAGAAAAAAATGCATATGTGATTGGTAACTCGCTATGCGATTGGGAGATTTTCATGGTGATATTCTCACTACGGTCGCTCAGAATGGCTCGACGGATGTATATGAGAGATCATTCCCGTTGAGTTTCCAGTCGTCTACTCAATTCCATCATTGATCCATTGTTTTATTACGTGCTTAATTTTGGAATATCAGGGCAATGATCCGCCATCGTATCTTCAAGTGATCATTACAAGCTGTCCATTTGATTTAGGCACTTTTGAACGTTGTTGGGGCAGTCGATTCACACATAAAATCTGCCGCGACCAACTCGGCAGAACGCGTCCATACCCCTTTCTGAACCGAAGGGTATTGGATTTGCTGTTCAGATGGTCCTTTATTACCTAAGTTTATTAGCCAGTTATTACGCATTCAGACTGTTTGTTAGTCTAAAGCATCATCTGTTGCACTCTTGAAAATTGTAAAATTTGCTTGAGCTGTAATCTATACAAGAATAAAATTTCGTGTTATCTAAATCAATAAACGACTTGATATTATGTGCAAATAGATGTAAATCCTAAAATAATGGTTGTCGCTTAAAAGTTAACAAAATATGATACGAAATACACACAGGTTTTTTTACACGGATGATACGTTCCACTTTTACTATGAAAACGCGTAAAAAAGACTAAATAGAGTTGATCAATTCACATGCATAAACATTTTAAATTACTTCGACTTTAATTGCATTCATTGCAATTACCTTTTTATGCAATGGTCAAAATACAGTTTTTGAAATTTTGAGTATTTACACCGAAAATTGTGAATTTTTAGAAAAAACATGTTCTGACATATTTTGCCCAAAACGGAAAATGTGATTCGAATGAGGTCGATAAGTTGTTCCGTTCTGGAGTTATTACCGAAAACAAACCGCGTAAAAAGTCCTAAATGTAATGTCTATTGGTGCAATACCACATCAAGAGCTGAAGCATTTGGTGGCTCTGAAAAGTGCCTTGTGAATTTTATTTACAAGTACATAAAAGTTTTCTTTCAAGAATATGTTACTGTATAAAAATCGTTCTGTTAATTGGTCATCAATTTAAACGATAAATCGTACAGGAAATCATTAATTAATAAAGATTTCTCCAAATGTTAAAAAGTTAATTTTAAATTCATGCTATTATTTAAAATGTATTCCCTCTGATACTTTGCAGCCATATGCTGCGACATTTCATATTCACTTTGAACCACTTTTTCAAAATTATTTGATTCTTATTGCAAGGTAGGGACTCTATCCAACGCACTTAAACGAGTAGAAACACTTCCAAGCACTGATTTGAATTTAAAGAGAACATTCCCAACATTGAACAACTTGTTAAAATAAGATTATGTCTGTAATAGAAAAATCACAACATGCCAGCAATCAGCGGGCTGCGATTGCAAAAAGTAAGCAAACTTTAAACGAGCCTTAGTTATTGTCAATAGCGAAACATGATTTTAAGAAATATTAGGTGTTTATCTGACAGAAATCGTGCAAAATTCAGGATCAGCCAAGATTAACGAATTAGTAAGGTTTCATGCGCATACAATGAGCAAACTCTTATAACAATTCAGTATAACACTCTTTCAAAATCAGAATAGTAGTCCTAAAAGGAGTTTTATGTGTGAAAGTTGGGTGAAAGTTGGTTCTACTTCGTTTTTTAACTGCTTGCGGATTTTTAACACTCAACGTTTTTTCATATCTATATTTTCTACATCATCGATATCATCTTCAAATACATCAATATCATCACCATACACAACTATATCATCTACATATATTTCTATATCATCTACGAATATACCTATACATACATATTGTTCATCATATTGTGATATGGCTACCAACTGGATTATACATGTTTCCCTCCAAATTTGCCACGAGCTTGGTATAGTAAACGACTTTGATTGCTGTCCAGCCAGCGAACTTGCCAGCGACAGCAAATAATCCATCGTTCTCTCTGGTTGCTTGCCCGCGTACCCTCCTCAGGTTTCTTGCAACCGCCAGCTGCCTGGGCAACACTGGCGCTCCGTGGCTGCCGAAAAAATGAAGCAAATTTTAAGGTGCCCACTCATATAACGTGCACTAACACGTATGAGACGTCCCTTACTTAAATTTGAAGTCTGTGATAGGAAAGTAGATGGACAGCTACTAAATTTACTGAAAATTCGGCATTATAAGACATCACCTTATATTTGCGTTAGTTTAAATAGTTGAATATTAAAAAAAAATCAAATTATTCAAATCGAAGCGTAGTAAATGTTCCGATCGGTTGGTGCAAACATTTTAGAAATCAATCGTGAAATGACATAGTTATTAACGTTAAAAACCTGACAGGTTTTCGTAACGCTCCAAATTGTCGTACTCGCAACGTGTACCCCTGAATTGAAAACAATGATGTAGTCCTACGTCAAATTTTTTATCCAACCCCAAACGATTTCTACAATTTAAGTGTGTTTTACATAGTTTTAGTGTGTACTCTGCAACTTTCTCGAATTTAAACATTTTGTCTAGCTGTCATTTAGTGCTCTTGAAGTTTTCGTGCTCAAAATTTCTGTTGCGTGTTCAAAATTGGAAGTTATTTGTTGCAAAATGTCCAAAAAAGCACAAATTTCGATCTGCATTCGACATTTGATTATTGTACATCACAAAACTGGCAAAAGCTACCGTGATATTGCCGATATTGTCCAGTTTCACAAATATACGGTCGCTAGGATTGTGCAGATGTGCAAAATGCGTGGTTCTATCTCACCAGCTAAGCGATCGGAATTGACAGAACTGTCGTGAAGAAGGCCGAGCTCTACCGGGGACCAGCTCCGAAAATTGCGAAACAGGTTGAAAGCGAGTTTTCCATTCAACTCACATCACAATCCGTACGAAATCGTCTTCATAAGAAAGGTCTTAAGGTCAGAGTAGCCCTTAAAAAGCCATGTTTATCCGCAAAAAAATATCAAAAAAATATTGAAGTGGGCCGAGGACCACATATCATGGACCAGTGATAACTGGAATAAGTCGATTTGGTCAGACTAAACGAAAGTAATTCTATTTGCGTCTGTTGGTATCACAAGAAATTGGCGGCGAACCGATGAAAGTTTGAAAAAGGTATGTTTGCGGTCTACAGTCAAGCGTGGCGGCGATGAGTTGCTTTACCAACATTGATTTTTCAACCAACTGAGCATGACTTTGATTCTTTTCCTGCAGGTAGAGTCATGGTGTGGGGATTTATGGCTACATCCGGCGTTGGAGAACTTGAGTTCATTACCACGTACGTCCCCAACCTCTCAGAGAAAGCAAAAATCAAATTTGAATTTAATGATGCTCCATCGTTAGCCATTGGAATTTGCTGCGGTTTTTTGCAGTAGATCACAAAATTATCTTAGTTTGTGTTTTTACACAGAAAATATCCGTAGTTTCGGATTGCAGGGTGGGAGTACTGGGGTAAGTACCAGGTTTTGGTGAAAAATGTATAATGATCACTTTCCCGAAACAACTCAAAATCCCGCAGGGCCTCCCAAAGTTCCTAATATGGTCAGACACCCTCAGAATGTCCTCCGAAGACAAACAATTGCAAAATCATGAAGTTTGATGTGTCACAAGCCATGTTTTGAACATGGTCACTTTCCCAAGGAACTTGGATCCCACAGGGCCTTTCTAAGTGACCAGTATGGTCAGACACAAACTTGGAACGTCCTCCGAAGGCAAAGCTTTGCAAAATCATGAAGTTTGATGTATCACATGCCAGGTTTTGGAAAAGATTTGAATATGGTCATTTTTCCGGAGGAACTCGGACCCCCAGGGCCTCTTTTAGTGGCCAGTATGATCAGAAATCCTCGAAATATCTTGTGATAACCTGGTTTTGCAAAATCATGAAGTTTAATGTGCCGCATGCCATGTTGCGTATCTAAAAATATTTTGTCCGTCATCCCTGGACAAGTACTTACACAGTACGAGTACTCCCACCTTGCAATCTGAAACTACAGATGTTTTGGGAATAACTTGTGCAAATACTCAAACTAGGATAATTTTGTGATGTATTGCAAAAAACCGCATCAAAATCCGATTGCTAACGATGGAGTATCTGTATTTTTTAATTTGAATTTTTCTATCTCAGATCGGTTGGGGACGTACAACACGTACGAATCATGACCAAGGAGGTTTTTTTGGACATTTTGAAGCAAAAACTACCAGCGTTTATTTTTATACACGACGTCTGGTTGTTTACTCAATTTTCCTCTCATCATCTCTGACGTAGAGACCTGCGAGAGAAAGACATGTGAGAGAGTGTCTCTCCCATGCACGCAACAAGGCAGAGTGTGTAAAAACAACCTCTAGATCCATCACAAGCCAATTGGTAGTACATGAGTACGATCAGGCGTGTATTCTTTCGACCCCGCATTGGGGATGTAAGGCAAAGGAATGCGTGCTTGATTCGAGTACCGCTATATCCAGGCCTATCGCTCAATTTTCAATACTTCTATTTCAATTTTCACAACCTACCGTACACTGCACACTGGGCCAGAATGAAAAATTAGCAGGAATAAATTATTTTCACCAAGAAGATGCAACTTTAGAACAAATCTGTCTCCAGTAAAGTTGCAGTTTATAATTAGAGCTAAAATTTGATATCAGTTTCAGTTAGGGTGGTCCTTGAATATATTGAAATAAAAATTCTATCTTTCACATTTCTTGACATAGAGCAATACAATGTTCGACAAAGTTGTTCCTTATTTAAAGCAACTTTGCTACAGGAATCATAGTCGTAGGTCTTTTGTGTCAATAGTTATGATCATTTAACGCTTAAGAGTTATCTGTGGAGTTGTGGAGTTCATATTCGTACTTGATGGATATAATGCTGACAATATGTTGTAATTTTTCCTAAATGTTAAATAGTGGATATCTTTACCCTTCTTACAGAGAATATGTAAACGCATAAACACACTCGAGACTTAGAGTACTAGTAAATGATTAAATAATTTGAAAACCGTTATTATAAAATCATTCAGAAATTTTCAGCACTTGAAAAAATCTGAAAGCTAGCAACACGTGAATAAAATGGCAGCCTTCTTCACCTTCAAATGGCGCACTATACTTTCGCAAAATTTAAATTTTTGGTACGTATTTGGCATGTGTGTTCATTATAAAAATGAACACATTGCAAATATTAGTTTTTAATTGAAATATGGTTATTTATTCGTCATTGCCATCAACATTTAAGAAAAAATCAAGAATTTTATTTTTAAAAGGACATACATTCATGGTACCATTTAACCTTAAATTCCTCCAAATTCACCTGAGTATTTATATACAAAAGAGACCTCTTATCTTTGCCATTCATATGCAATTGTATTTACATCCCCGTTTTTCCCCCTTTAAAAAATAATGTTATCTAAAAAAATCGTAATTTTTGGACTAAAATCACGATATCTTTTGAACAAATGTTTAAAATTATGTTTTTTCTTCATCAAAGTGTGTATTTAAACAAGTTCTAAAAGTTTGCTCAAAACACCGTTTTCATAAAACTTAAAATGAAATAGTTATGCGAAAAATACTTTTTTTTCAGGGCCACCCTACTCTTAAGCGTTAAATGATCATAACTATTGAAACAAAAGACCTACGACTATGATTCCTGTAGCAAAGTTGCTTTAAATTCAATAAGGAACAAATTTGTCGAACATTGTATTGCTCTATGTCAAGAAATGTGAAAGATAGAATTTTTATTTCAATATATTCAAGGACCACCCTAACTAAAACTGATAACAAATTTAAGCCCTAATTATAAACTGCAACTTTGCGGAAGACAGTTTTGTTCTAAAGTTGCATCTTGTTGATGAAAATAATTTATTCCTGCTAATTTTTCATTCTGGCCCAGTGTGCACTGACGGAACTATCAACATTTTCTCTTCATTCTAGCAAAACAATACTGTCCACTCTGTGGCCTCATGATGATGGACGAACATTTTCTTCTACGTCATAACCGACACTCCACGCACGGAGAATACAAACATAACTATTATAGTACAAAATTATTGTTAAGTTTCAACTTCATTGGTTTAATTGGGCTCTTCTTCATGACAAAATACCCACATTTTGCCCAAGACACCACTAACAAGATTTTGTGCAATAGTGGGCCGACTTCTTTTCATATTTTCAACCCATGTTTCTTCAACGCCTGGTCGTTCTCGAATACCCTAGGCGTTTTACGAAGTTTGGTCTTCATGATGGCTCAGAACTTCTCAATCGGACGAAATTTCGTCCAGTTCAGTGGATTGAAGTCTCTGGTATAAAAACAACATTGTTATCTCTGTACCAGTCTAACACCGGCCGCGCGTAGTGCCAGTGTGCCAAATCGGGCCAAAATAGCGTCTCGCTCCGTGAGACCCCAAGACGGGCTGCAGGCGCTTCTGGAAGCACTCGTCGCGCTAGATTTGCCCATTAATGGTACCCGTCGTGGTACATTTCTTCATACGCTCAGATAGCCAGCCAAATCAAGAACTTTTTTGCGAATTTGTCCACCATCTTCTGCCGTACCGGTAGCTGCTTTGTGTCCGCCTTGATGCAAGTCTCGTCGTCCATAACGTCGCACCTCGGTTTCTTCAGCCACTCTTGGTACAGCTTCCTGGTTTTTTGTCTTACTGGGTTTGTAGACGTGGAGGCCAGTACGTTTCATCGTTTTTTCAATCCATTTTCCCGATCCATCTGTGGGACGCAGTCGGATTTTTCACGAAAGCGGACATAATTAGTTGGCGGATCTGCTCTCGTTCCGATGCTATCTCGATAACCACTTGCACTTGGGCACGACACGGTCAAAATTAGTTGCAGAAACTTGATTATGACTTAAACAAGTTAGACCCATGTTATCTCAACCGAATGGAAACAAGTTTGCTACTAAAGTAAACTTAATGATTTGAACTTTAACGACTGTTGATGTTATTCTTAACTAGTTTTGGTTATAATTTCATAAATTTTTACCCACACGCTAAAAAGTTACAATTTCATCGTTGTGTCTCATTTTGTTCGAGTACAGTCTTTAGTAATTTGCTTTCCATTCCAAAAGACCTGACGACTGGAACAGTGTCGGTCATGCTCAAGCGGTCTAGACACTAGCACTTCCTGAAAACGTCCTACGATTCAGATCGGGATCGTGATTCCTAAAACTGCTCAGCATCATCATGTGCGTGTGTGCGTTGAAAGTTTGTTAGCTACGACCTATCAAACATTTGAAAATTAATGATGAACATTCACAGTCGCTTACGTGCAACTGGAACTCGCAACACACCTGACGGACGTGTGTCCTGTCCTATTGTCCTAATAGTTCGAACCGTTCTGACGAATCCTGCCCAACCGTCCCAACCGGTTCTCTACCAAGTTAATGTTTCAAAATTGGAATCGATGTCAGTATAATTGAATAATCCTTTCATCTATCCGATGCATTTGCAATCAAATTAAGCAATAACATTTATTCTGCGGTCGGTGAACGTTGGCCTTTTTCGTCCCCTCCAATACCCATTCACTGTGCTTTTTTCCCCCTCTCTTGTTGGGACCCACAAAGTATGCGCCCTGCGCAGCTATTGGCCGATTTGGGTGGAGTGGGTGTTGGCGTGACGTTATTGTTTTTAATTTTGCACTAAATCGATTTCGGTGCAGACCGCGCCGTCGCTGTCGTTGTCATTGTCATCATCATCATAATCATCGCCATCGTCATCGTTGGGACCGGGTTTGGGGTTTTGGTGCTCTATTGTGGTCGACGCGTCGTGTGCATTGTTCTGTCGCATGTTCGGTCGGTCAGCTTCAACAACTAGCCTGGATTGAACTGGGGCACATTCTGATGCGGTTTCGCGCTGCTGGGTTTCTGGTACACATCCGGTTCCTTGCTATTCGGGTACTTTTCACGATAATCGAAAAAAAAACCTTACATTTAAATATATTTTCCATTCGTTTTCATTTTTCTGTTTTACATAATCGCACACTCGCATGCACACTTCATAATTTTTAATTCTTAATTAGGTTTTAATTAATGCCCTTCTGTTTCGTGCATCGCGCAAATCGAAAAAACAAAAAAAAATGCAAGCCTGGCGAGCGGCGGAAAGGTGTGAAGCGCTCGCAAATTTAATGCATTCTACTTATGCAAGTATTTTTTTTTCTCCCTCGTTTCTCTTAATTAATTATTTGCAGTATCCAACGCGACCGAGCCAATCATCGACGCCAAATATAAACGATGGAGAAATGACAGGGGTAAGCTGGTGTACTTTGTGTTCTTATTGCTTGTTAACCGATTGGGTTCGATTGTGGTTATTTGCGTCCGAATTTTATTACTTTTATATTTTATTTTATCCTTTTGTTTGTTTGTATGGCTTTGCTGGTTGCCCACACATTATCGGAATTGAATATTAGGGTTATTTGTGTGCAGGGTTCGCTCGGGATAGATAGCCGGTTTGTAGTGCTGGGTACTAAATGTGTTGAAAACTCTGTTCTCAATTAAGAGGAGAAACATTGTGAATATTTGAATTCGATTCTAATTTTAAACGAAGCCATTTCACATAATTATTCTCATTTTACTGTGTATTGTTTGCACAGCTTCTACCTAGAATTGAAACCTGTATGCAGCTGCATACGATATAATGAACATTGTGTAGCCAGGGTGGATTATTACAACAATGGAATTTTATCAATTTTTGGATATTTGTTCAAACGATTGGATGATTTTCTGCTGGATGATTTTCCATAGTCATAAAGGGAGTCGATCAAAGTTTTTATTAATAAGCCAAATTCGTTTTCTTTTTCAAGTTCAGCTAATACAGAATACAGGAGAAATATTCATCTAAGCTTCCTTTTTACCGAATGCGAATTGCCGGGTCTGTCGTTTAACACCTTCCATAAGATTTTGTGCAGTCTCCTTGTCCACTATATTCGCCGCAGAACGCCAGTTTGGCTTGAACTGTTTCTCGCTCGCAACAGCTTTTTAAGTTTTCTTAAGGTTCCGCTTGACGGTGGCCTAATATTGTTCGATTGGGCGGAGCTCTGGCGTGTTGGGAGGCACCACTTGAACGTTGTTGGCAGCAAACCATTCCATGGCTTTTTTCCGTAGGGGCAAGATGCCAAATCCAGCCAAAATAGGAAAATAGGAACAATTGTGTCGCTTCAGGAAAGGCAGTAGACGTTTTAGTAGGCACTCGCTCAGATAAATTTTCTGGTTGACGGTTCCGGTCGCCATGTAAACGTTGCTCTCCAAGCCACAGGTACAGATTGCCTGCCACACCAGATATTTCTTCGTGAACTTTGACAGTTTAATGTGCCTGAAAACATGTGCCACCTTTCCCCGTCCGGTTTCCGTATAAAATTCCTGTCCAGGAAGCTGTTTAAAGTCTGCCTTGGCGTAAGTTTCATCCCCCTGTACCACGCAATCAAACTTCGTCAGCATCGTCGTGTACAACTTTCGCGATCGTGCTTTGGCCGACTTGTTTTATTTATCGTCCCGATCTGGAGTCACCACTTTCTTGTAAGTCGACAGTCCAGCTCGATTTTTAGCTCTTGAAAGCACGGTTAAAGGCGCCACTCCTAGCTTCTTGGCGACATCTCGGACGGAGAAGTTGGAGTTCCGCTTGAAACAGCGGGCAACCCTTTTTTGTCGTCGCTGTGGCCTCCGGCTTTCGATCCCCCCCCCCCCCCCGATCCAGCTTTCCTGGCTGTCGATAAAAGTTAACCGAACATTTTTAATACGTTGGTGACTGTTGATTTAGCCACATTCAACAATTTTCAAACAAGTAGTTTGGATTTTTGCAATGCACGTGCAAAAATGTTGATGCGTTGCTTCTCTTCCTTCGACGACATTTTGATAACTGAAGTGCTAATCTCAAAATCAAAGTAGAGGCATGATGCTACACGCACACATCGCCAAAATGAGGGGTGTTCAAAATGTTTTAATGCACGATGAAAGGAAATGCGTAAAATTTAAGTCGACCAAATTTTGTTCCCCTTTAATATTAAAGCTTTCTCTTCTGTAAATGTGCTTCTATTGAGTCATTTTCTTGTTCAATCCTCAAAGGTGCAATGAGAATGCCGCTGGCTTTAATTTCGAGCTACTTAAGACATAATTCGCAAAGGAAAATTCCTCAACTCGCTGGGCGTAAAGTACGTTTGTACTTTCTTGTCATACAATCATATTAATTATGAGTATTTCCAGCTGAAATTGGACAGAGATAGTCAAAAATAGGTATGACCATGTTCGATTTGAATTAAACTTGAATGTGAAGTAATGCGAAAAGATCACCAGGTATCAATTTTAGCTTTATGAAGGTTCTTTAGACGATAACTCAGACTTCTAATACGTCCAAGTCTTGTAATAAGTATCTTTTTTCATTGTAAATTAATAGAAGTCCCATTTTCTAGAGACAAGCTTTTAGCTATATTCATATTTAGATTTCAGCTATTTATCGTTGATCTATCTTATTTCGGTGTGAACAATATGAAAGACGTTTACTGATCCGAATTGGTAAACTAGGTTAGTAAAAAAGCTTTGAAAGCGACATCTATGGAGCAGTCGAAAAACCAAAATTCCAAAAAACATCCAAAAAGTGCATCTACACCAGAAATTATAGCTAAAGTACACGATATGGTTTTGGAAGATCATTGATCGACTGCGGATTGGATAGCTGACACCATAGGCATCTCACATGGAATAACATGGCATATTTCGGCAGTTTTGGGATTTAAAATACTTTGTGAACAACGGGTGCCGCATTTGCTAACAATGCAGTGAAAAAAAGGTTTGAAAGCGACTTTCTGAGCAACATTTGGAGCAATTTCGAAAGGATAAAATGGATTATCTGCGTTGACTTATCACTATGGATGAGACTTGGGTCTACCACCATGATCCTGAATCAAAACAAGATGCTAAGAACTGGTGTGAACCAGGCACTTCGGCTCCGAAACGAGTTCGTGTCCAAAAATCGACCAAGAAAGAGTTAGGGTCAGTTTTTCGGGATGCAACATTAATTTTATTGATAGATTGTCTCCAAAATGGTAAGATAATCAACTCTGATTATTATTGTGATCTTTTGGACCAGTTTGATGCAAAATATTGTGAAAAAAGACCCGTTTTGCAGGAGAAAAAAAAATATGTTTCATCAAGACAATGCAGCTACTTACACAGCTCAAAAAACCATCTCGAGAATCAGCGATTTGGGGTACGAATTGTTGCAGCAACCTCCCCAATCGCCAGATATAGCTCCCAAAACAAAAATGTATTTTCATTTCCGCTTTCAAAACTTCTTGACTAACCTAGTACACTACCAGTCAATATTATCGATTCAATTCAAAAAGCATTGCAATATACACTTGAATATTACATCACCCCCAAAAAGTGTCGACTCACCTGAAACGCGATAAATTCATATTATCATATTTGCCATATCATGTTCAGAATGTCAAGAGCTCACATAAAGGTGGATCGTATGTTTCCGAATTCAGCCACTATGTGGCGCTAGGGGCCATAGAACAGAGAATTTTTTATCGAGTTTAAACGTGATCCCGACCACCTTGAAATTTCGAACTTTCAGCCAAGTTGTTCCTTAAGTTAAGAACTTTCGGAAGGTGGAGAGTATAGTTCGGAACTCGCTTACTACGCGGCGCTAGTGGGTATGTAAAACAAAGCATTTTTTAACCAGTTTATATCGTGATTCCGACCATCTTGGAAGCTCGAACCTTTAGCAAAGTTGTTCATAAGGCCAAGGGCAAGGCTGGCAAATCTCACGGCCGTCATGCGTCGATGTAAGGACAGGCCATCTCAACGATTCATCATGACCTTTCTTGTCATTCTCTAAACATCAAAAAGTCATGAGATGTTTTTTCCATACGATTTTAGTTTTCAAATATCTAACCAGTCTTCTTGAGATTAGCCGAGTAGTAATGTGTAATCGTAAGTCATTCCTAATTGAAAATTACTTATTACAGCCCTGGTCAGAGAAGGAAGGTCGTCCGGGATTCGGTCACTACGTGGCGCTAGCGAGAGCGTTTTAGAAAGCTTTCATTTAGTAATCCCGACCATCTAGAAAGTTCGAGCCTTTAGGAAACTTGGTTAAGGTTTCTCGGAAACTGGATCGTATGGTTCGGAGTCTCGTCACTACATGTAGCTAGTGGGCATGGAAAAAAGAGAACTTTTGACCGGGTTTATATAATGATCTTGACCATCTAGAAAGGTCGAACTTTGAGCAAAGTTGTTCATAAGATCAAGGACTTTCCGAAGGTAGAGTGTATGATTCAGAAATCGGTCACTACGTGGCGCTAGCGGGCGTGTGAGCATTTTTGCAAGAGTTTTTATCGTGATCCCGGTCACCTAGATACTTGTGGACCTTCAGCAAAATTGTTCAAAAGATCAAGGATTTTCGAAAGGTGGTTTTTATGGCTTGGAAGCTCGTCAGTAGAGTAAAAGAGAGTTTTTTTCGATTATGTTGTATTAAAGGGTGTCCACAGAAAAATTGCGTCACTTTAACCTCGTCCTCAAAAACAAGTCTTTCAACCGATTGTCATGAAATGTTCAGGCAATAAAATACAATGTATAATCTTGGCTCAGGTATTTTTATTTCACTGTATTTTTTTTTACCAAATCCAAAAGCCCGAACATTCTTCTTAATACCACGCATAAGGTTTTGCACAACGCTTGAACCGACATTTTTTTTCCGCTTTCAACCATGACTTCAACATTTCCTGTTCTGTAGTGACAACTTTAGGAGGCTTACGAAGTTCGTGCTTCATTACAGCCCAATTTTTTTTCAATTGGCCGCATTTCTGGAGAGTTTAAGGAATTAAGATCCTTCGGCACGAAATAAACATCGAAATTTCATCTCTGTCAGCGTAACGGGTGTCCACTAAAAAATGAGAATGATTTCAATACTTTTCCATCAGAACAAAAACGGCCGCATAGAAATGTCACTTTAGATGAATGAATCGTTGCACTCTCCAGAAAATTTTCATACACTCTTATTTCACTCTAACATGTTCAGTCGTGTTCAGCATGCCGTCGAAACAGGAAGAACTGCGCGCGCGCGTTGTACAATTCTTTCAAGCGAACGAAGATCGTGTAAAAAAAATACACGGTGGACCATTTTTGTCGTGAAAAAGTTCCGGTATCCACCGTATACCGTATCCTGGCATGCATGAGAGTAACCCGGAAGAAAGGTTGCGGCCGTCCAGCGAAAATAATGAATGAGAAAACGCTCCGCTCGCTGCGCAGCATGTTCAACAACAAGGATTCGGTAAGTCAACGGGAAGCAGCCCGAAAGTTCCATTGTTCGAAGTCACTCATCTGCAAGACGCTAAAGAAAGAAGGAATAGTGTGTAGAAAGAAAACCAGATCCCCAGAGTACACAGATGAGCAGATTCAAACCGTGAAATCCCAATGTCGCTTGGTGACTCGGAATTACGGCGGAAAATCTTTCGTTCTGGACGACGAAAGCTACTTTCCTCTTTCGAAGTCTCAGATACCGGGAAACGACCGATTCTACACTAAGGACAAATCTACTACTCCTCCAAAAGTAATGTATAAGTTCAAGCACAAATTTGAATCGAAGGTTATGTTATACATCGTAATATCCGATAAGGGTATTTCGAAGCCGTGGTTCAAACCAAGCGGTTTGGCCATCAACCAGGAGGTGTACCAAAGAGAGTGTTTGCAGAAAATACTCATCCCATTTCTTAAACAACATCACTCGGATGGCAAATACGTGTTTTGGCCGGACAAGGCATCATCGCACTTCGCAAAAAAAACGCTAACGTTTTTGGAGAGCCAAAATATACCATATGTCCCAAAAGACCGGAATCCGACAAATTTGCCACAGTGCCGTCCTATCGAGGATTTCTTCGGTCTTTTGAGCTCCATGGTATACAAGGATAATTGGAAGGCCAAGAACACCAAGCAACTTACCAACAGGATCAAAAGCTGCATCCGAAAAATCGATGTGGCTGCCGTCCAACGGTCATGTTCCAGCATAACGGCTCAGCTGCGCCACGGCGGACCACGGACCATATGACAATATTCACTAAACTTAGTTTGAAGATTTAAGTTGACCCTTTTAATAAAATAAATCAGTTTGAACAAAACTTCACTGGTATTTTTTTCCTGACCCATTCTTTTCGTTCTCATTATTTAGTGGACACCCGTTACAACGAAGGTCCCACAGGGGTTGGTTACCGAATCTTTCCTATGGTTACTCGTACTCCAGTCGATGCAACAGGGAGGAAGGGAAAGGAGTTACGGGACAAAAGGCTAAGGACCACAATGGGAACTTTTTCTTATCTTCAGACACCGAAGTGTCAATTATGCGCATTGTCCAGTCATTTACCAGCCTTCATCTTTTATATCATATCTTCAGAATAATTTAGTGGGCACTAAATCTCTTATTGAAACGATTTTAATGTGATCATGTTCTTAGAAGGCTCTTTTGAAATCAAAACTTAATTGTGCCGACAGATAGCAAGCTCTGAACACAAGAATATTTTGGGGTGCAACAAAAATCTTCATGACATGTATGCTATCAAAGGACTATTTCCTGAACTTCTTAAATTCATGCGGATTTTCAGGACATTATTTAAGTCTTATTGTGTCTTTAGTTCTCCAAGATCCTAGCTCCAGCATAATGAGGGATCTAATTGCAACCATTCTAGGATACACAAGCTAGCAGTTAAGGGCTCTGTGTAACATTGTATAAATAATGAACGTGCTTATCACTCCTTATTGAGTCAGCAAAAATGTAAACCAATAAAGATTGTACTCGAAAAAAAATGCAACAGACAAAAATGACAACCAATCATTTTTGAAACTCTCAGGGAATAAATAAACACATATTAGCTATGTTTTTGCAAAGTTGGTTTATTCAACCTCCTCTCATAGGCTAATTGCCCGCTCCTTAGACTTAACGCTACCCATGGAATCCTGTGCAACACTTGCGCCATCTTTCTTACACACTTTCATCCACTCTTTCTTCAAATCCTTTTCGTTTTAGAAAATCTTCCCTGTTTCAAAATCGCCCAGAATTGTTTTTTTCTGGCGAGTTTGGCGGATTTGCCTCCTTCGGCACAAAAATTCCGTAACCGGTTTCGCGTAATGGTACGATGCCAGATCCGGCCAAAACAGAGTGCCACCTTCATGGGATCCGAGGAAGGGCGGCAGGCACTTCTGGAGGCATTCTTCCTTATATTTTTGGCCGTTGATGGTGCCGGTCGTTATGTCCGGCTTGCTGAATTTGACGCACCCAAAGATCGCCTGCCACATCTAGTACTTCTTGGCGAATATGTCGACCTTTTCCTTCGGAACATCCAGGCGTGACTTGCCGACGAAAAACTCCAGGCCGGGGTCTGCTTTCCGTCCGCTTTAATGTACGTCTCGTCGTCCATTACGATGCATTTCGGCTGCACCAACCACTCGCGGTACAGCTACTGGCGTGGGATTTGGCCACCGAGTTCTGTTTATCCTCTCGGTTATGCGCCTTCCTTACCTTGAAAAAATAATTACCGGCCCGCTGCATTGTCTGCTGGATGAACCAGACGGAAGAATTGATCTTCTTGGCCACGCCCGGAATCGAATGGTTCGGATTGCGGTTGAAGTAATTGCTCACCTTCCTTGCATTCACGGGGTTGTTCGTCTTCGCTTTCCTTCCGCTGCCTGCTCGCCGCTGGGTCGTCGGAGTCTGTTTGAACGATTTTATCACACGGGACACGAATTGTGGATTCCCAATTGTTTCGCGATAAACCTACCTACCATTCCTACGGTCTGGATATTCTACGACCGCGCCCATATTTTTTTTCGAGGCTAGCATTGCCATCTCAATAACCAATTGACATATTGTAACATATGTTGACATTTCGCACATGTAAATTCTACACTCTAAACTAGTTTTACCCCAAATTTCATCAATTTTTATCCATGAAATAAAAATGTATGTATACACAAAAAAAAGTGTTGTGTTTTTTCTAGTACAATCTTCAGCTTAAACTAGCGAGTTCGTGTTTATGAAAGGAACGCTTTTTTTTCTCTGTCATAGTTAAATTTTTGTAAAGTTGGAAAATCTCGTGTTTTTGGTCGAAATTGACATTGAAAGTTTATCAAACTGCTTCTGGACGGGTTTCGCTCAACAGGTATGGAAAAAGTCTTGAGTAATTCATGATTAGGGCCTAAGAGCCATTTGTAAACAATGACTTTAAACGTGGATCTCTCACGAATCATGAGAATTCTACTATATCCAGCCACTCCATCTGGCAGAACTAACATTCTTCTACCAGATGCTGGTTTCATTTCACGAGAGTGATTTAAGATTCAAGATAAATCGTCATTTAAAGTCATTGTTTACAAATGGCTTTTAGGCCCTTAACATGAATTACTCGAGAAGTGTGCATTCCCGGTTGATTTTTGGAGGTACTTCCGTGACAGAAAACGGAGTAAAATTGGTTTTTCGCCGATTGAATGATTGTTATAGCTGTTCTACTTATAAGAGCCTGTTTTGAAGTTCTATTTACAGTCACTCAATATCAGGGATATTGATTTTCGAGTGTGGAATGAAGGGATTGCTATGAAAAGTGGACCAGTGCAATGCAGAAAACAGCCATTGGCTGGTCAGAGATAACACACGTAGTGAACACGAATACACGCGTGCAAGGATTGCACATTAATTCAGGTGCACAAATTCAGCTTCGTTTTCTGAATGCTGGTTGCATATCCAACGGGTGGCTTAGCAACGTTAATTTGATGTATTGATTGCACTGGTTTCGCCACGAGTGCATGACATTAATTACGCTTAGTGCTTATTCTGAAGGTTGCCTTTGGTGAGATCTGTCTGATTTTTAATAAGGAGTGTATCGAAAAGTAGTTATAAACTTCCAAATAATAAAATAGGCATGAAAACATGGTTAAAATTAACATACTATTTCAGTTTATTATAGCTTAACATGTTTACAAAAGATCCAAACGGAAAAACTAGTCATCATGTTCATTTCTGTAGAATGCCCGTACCTTTGATTTGACACCTGCCATCAAATTCTGCACAGTGACCTTTGTGCACTTCCTGGATGCCGCTGCCCAATTTTTCTTAAAATCGGTCATGTTTTGGGACACTGTACCATCCTTCTTAAATATACGCTTGACTATTGCCCAATAGTGTTCGATCGGTCGCAACTGGGGACAGTTTGGTGGGTTGATGTCTTTTTCTACGAACTTGATGTTATTCTCCGTCAGCCACTGTAGAGTGGATTTGGCGTAATGTGCCGATGCCAAATCTGGCCAGAAGAGAGGAGGGGACTGGTGCTTTCTATACAATGGTAGCAACCTGTTCTTCAAACATTCCTTTTGATAAATCTCAGCATTTATAGTTCCTTTTGTATAGAAAATTGAAGAACGCAAGCCACATGTGCAAATAGCTTGCCAAATGAGCACCTTCTGACCGAATTTCTCCATCGCAACAGTCGTATCTGCGGTTGGCACACGTTCCCCAACAGATTTAGTATAAAACTGCGGCCCCGGTAGCGTTCTTGAATCTTCTTTAACGTATGTTTCGTCATCCATCAAAATGCACTGGTCGACATTGTCCAAAATGCAGCTGTACAGCTTTCGAGCCCTGGTTTTGGCACGAGACTTTTGTTCCGGAGTTTGTTTGGGCACTTTCTGCTTTTTATACGTCTTCAAGTCATTCCTGCGCTTGATTCGTTGAATCATTCCGATGCTGGTCCTGAACTTCTTGGCTAGATCGCGAGTAGAGGCAGATTTGTTCCGTTGAATATAATCCACAACTTTTTGGTCCAAATCGGGGTTGCTGGAGCCGGGTTTCCGGCCACTTCTTGGTAAATCCTTGAGAGAGCACTCCTTACCAAACTTTTCGATGATGCGTTTTACACTTGCCGGGTGAACATTTACTCTTTTCGCAATCTGGTTGTAAGTAACACCCTTTTCGGTGCACCAAGTGTGCAGAATTTTCTTTTTAGTCTCAAATTCAATTCGCGACATTTTGAATACAACTTTATCAACGGAAATGAATGAACCGAATAATCATTTTTGACATGTAAACAAAGCAAATGGCGCTTACACGCTAAAAATATATACAGTAGTTTATGCGTAATAACGCATCGAATGTTTATAACTACTTTTCGATACACTCCTTATTTCAAATAATACTAAATTCGTGCTTGATTTGGAGCCGTGTTTCAGAACCGCTATCCAAATGATATCAGTAATGTTTACATGCGGGGCTTCTTTTATATGAAAGTAACTTCATAATGGGTCTGATTCTCTAAACATTCTGCAATCTGCAATTGATTTGTTGCTTTCTTGCTTCCGGATTAAAGCTGTTTTCAATGGTCACTTAAAGTATTGTTGCGAATAGATTTCTTCCATTTTACTGCTGCCGGTCAATAGATTGAATATAAAAAAACAATCGATTTTGTTTTCAATCCATTCTAACGACATGCCCAGCCCATCGAAGACGACCGATTTTAGCGATCTGTACGATTGGAGGTTCTCCCAGCAACTAATGCAATTCGTGATTCATTAGCCTCCTCCACGTTCCGTCTTCCATCTGCACTCCACCGTAGATCGTACGCAGCACATTCCGTTCAAAGAAACCAAGGGCGGGTTCGTCCTCCACTAGGGAGGCAATGTCCATGTTTCGTGGCCGTAGAGGACTACCGGTCTAATTAATGTCTTGTAGATGGTCAACTTTGTAGTTCGGCGAACTTTGTCCGATCTTAGCGTCCTTCGGAGTCCATAGTGGGCACGATTGCCAGACATAATGCGCTTTTGTATCTCTCTGCTGGTGTCGTTATCGGCAGTCACCAATGATCCCAGATACACGAGCTCGTCTACAACCAAGATTTCATCACCGTCGATCTGAACTCGTGTTAGGGGGCTAACATTGTCTTCTCGTGAGCCTTTTCCCTTCTTGTAACTGTCCGATGCTTGAAAGATAAACGTTTTCTTAAATAAATTTGAAGATTTGAAGAATAGTTAAGGTGCATGTCGCTAGAATCGAAAATTGACCTCCATCATGTCTGGTTCTCCTAGCAAAGTAAAATAACAAACAGGTATTATTTTGAACTCACCTGTTATCGTATAACAAATTTAGTTATCAACATTGATAAATTTTGTTATCATCAATTTTTAAAGACGATTTTTGACGAACGTTACTGAATTCTGCCAGCATGCCGACGAATGTTGAATATTTCCAGCATGTGATGGATATGAAATTGAGCTTCTCACCAGAAGCGCTACTTCAGTTATTAGTGTGTGAATTTGATATCTTCTTGATAAAATAATTTGAAATTATTTCAAGAAATTTGTTTTCAAAATGAACTCGATGATAATAAAAGGAGGTAATATTGTAAATCTAACGAATATTAACTTGTTATCTCTTTTGTAATTTTGTCTGTTTATTAAGTCTACATGATAACAAATTTAGTGATCAAACACTGATAATCTGATATTAGAACTTGTTATCAATTTGGTATAAACCATTGCTCGGGTAGCCTCGCCATTTTGAATGTTAGAAGATACACATCAAAGATTTCACATACTAAACTTTATCTCTATTTAAATTTGGCATGTGAAATTATCGAAGTTCCTTAGATTTAAGCCTTTGAAAATTAGAAGTGTCGATGCAAAATGATGCTCACCATTTCATCCTTTGCTCAGCCGGCAAAGGCGCAGCTACAAAGCAACACCAAGTTGGAGGTGGCTGGGTCAATTCCCGGCTGGTCTAGGAATTTAGCAGCGTTAGCAGTTTGCTGGATAATCGATACAACTTTTCACATACGTCTTCGAAGATGGTTCGAGCACCAAACGACTTGCTCGCATTTCTCCTCGATAATTGTTCACGTCTCAGATCTATCGGTCTTGTCAGCTTATCAGTGAAGGTTGAAGTCATGCCTTGTCCAGTCACCTTGTTTCTAAAGAGAGGAAGTCGATGAAGAAAAATCTATAAATTCTGATTAGCCCTTGATTAGTCCCTCTAGATTAGCCCTTGATTAGTCCCTCTGTAACTATAATTTAGAAGAAAAATTAGTAATCTCCATTTAATTCCAACTACCTTTGCTTATCTTCGACAGATACGCGTATTTCGTCTACAATGTGCAGACTTCTTCAGTGTCTCGTACTAATAACTCGACTCTCTCGACTCGATTAGTACGAGACACTGAAGAAGTCTGCACATTGTAGACGAAATACGCGTATCTGTCGAAGATAAGCAAAGGTAGTTGGAATTAAATGGAGATTACTAATTTTTCTTCTAAATTATAGTTACAAGTATTCCACTAAACAGCTCAAACCCTCTAGGATTCAGTCCCTCTGTGTTGAATTTTAAGTAGGTTTTCGTTTTTTGGCAACACAAGACTCTTGACTTGAAATGATTTTATAGTTCAAGTTTAAATAATAACAAACACGGATTTCAAAAACTACATTATTGTCTGTAAAATCTAAGAAAAATGTTAAAATGTACAGAGAACTTGTAAATTGAAGACAATGGAAAACCGGTTGCCAAAAACGGAAGCCTCCTTTAATCAGAGCCGAAAAATTGAATATTAACATATAAAATTTAAGCTCATTGTTACATTATTACAGTTATAGTGTAGCAAACACACCCATTCAACCGTATCACATCTTCCAAACCTGAAGAAACGATGAACCGTTGAACCGTCTTCCGAGAGTCTTTCCCCTTATCTCGGGCGCCACGTCTCAATCTCTCCGTTGCATCATTTCAAGCCGAGAACTCGCAGTTTGCAATGACCTTGACACAGACCCAGTTTTGATGCGAGCTCCCCCGTGAAGCTTTTCCCCCCTACCTCGTGGCTTCTGTATCAACATGGCAACGACGACGACGGCGGCTTTCCGTGCAACGACGGACAACATCCACCAACCGGGGCCAGCCGCAGCAGTTGAAGAGTCATATCGTCCATGTCCCGTTCGTCGTTCAGGAGTGAGTGGCTGGTTAGCGAAAGGGCGGAGGGGGTGGAGGGCAACGGTTTACTCTCAAGCGAAATCGCTGTACCACCTCCGCCGCCATCTCCTCGTTCGGTTGTTCAGTTGGTCGGGTGCAGTGTTTATTTATTTATATTTATTCCGTACGTATTCTCCATCCTTTTCTCCGTCTCCTCCCGCCATTCACAACAAACATTGCCATCGCCGGGCCGTATCATCAACAACCTGCAAGCCGGCACTGGCTGGTGGCATTGGCATTCGATAGCGGCTTCCAAAAGGTTGTCCGTTCAGATTCAATTGGAAGGTGGAGGTGGAGTCAATCCGGCCACTGCATTCTGCCTTTTCAAACGACCTAGACTGAGCGCCGAGGTCGTTAGTCAGACTCCCACAGATGGCTGCTGCTGTTGTTGTTGTTTTTGGTGTTGTCGTTGCCGTTATTGTTAAAGCCTACGGCAATGACGACGTCGACGACGACGACGACGATGCAACAGTTGGAAAGTAGGTACCCAAAAAACGCCATATCATCACCATTATTCCGTTGCAAGCTGTATGGAAGGGTGGGTGTGATGGGGGTTCCACGAACCTGCTATGTTCTTCACCGACTTTGCGGATGAGAGATGGTTCTCTACAGCACGCTCCACAACCGACCATAACCGGCTGATACGGGTAAATGCGTATGTGCGTGCCTTCGTCGTCATCGTTCGGGGTAAGGATGGACCCGGAAGCAGGACCTTGGGTTTACTCTATTTCTCCACTGGCACATATACATAAAGGTAGGAGAACGTTGGAAACGAATTTATTCTGTAAATAGGCATATAAAATGGCAAAAATTTACACCTAACAACATGCTCGTGGATTTCGAGGGGGTGTTGGGATGGGGGTAAAGTGCGTATCCTACTTTGAACGAAGGACGAACGGAAATGTCTGGCATTGGTAGGAAGGGTCTCCAATTTCGGGCAGTCGACTGCATAGAACTACGATTCTAGGTCGCCGGTTGTGCATCGGTTTGTATTTGTTTTTTTTTCTTCTGTGCAAACCATCATCGGAATTTGGGGTACGGTTTTGCCACGACATAGAGAGGTGGGTAAGTGCGCTCTTATTTGAGGTAGAAATATACCCCCAAAATCTGGTACGTTGGTACACGTGATCCATTCATTACCATTCAAATAAAGGTATGGAAGAGCATATTTCACACAGATTGACTACCTTTGGCAGACCTGATGATGAATGGCATCGTGGCAGTGTTTGTGATGGTTGAGCTAGTTATATGTGAATGGCAAGATGATATCAATGAAACCAGTTGGGCCAAATGCGATTCAGCAGATGTGACCATTTTTAGGTTGATTGAAAATAATGATTAACCTAACCTAAGCCCCTGCGAACATTGTAAAATATTGCTCATATCGATGAGCCAACATCCCATCGAATTAATTTGTTGGCTAGAATACATTTTTGTGGATAACTGGAACAACTCCGACACATTGTGTGTGTCATACTTTTAGGTAATTTACAATTACTACTTTAGTGGATAATATTCCATAGCAGGACTTGAAATTTCCCAGAACTAACGCTAAGATTCTACTCCAAGTATTAAGACAGTGCCGACGAGGCATGACTTTTAGGATAGGTTTGAGTAAAATGCTCGACATTTGCGATTGATGCCATCCTTCAGAGCCTGTACAGTCGTTTCCGGCACATTTTCTCAGTCTTTTACTCATCATTTTGTTCTCTTCCTTCTGTTGGTCATCCGAAGTTCGCGCTTCATCATTGCCCAATAGGTTTCGATCGAACGGATTTCAGGACAGTTTGGAGGTTCAATGTCGGTACAAAGTCCACAGAATTATCCTCATACTTCTCCTGCATAGTTTTGGAATAGTGGCATGAAACCAAATTTGGTCAAACCAAAGGTTTATGATTGTGATGATTGAAAACGGCAAAAGCTGTTTTTTGGAGGCATTCAGTTTTGCAAATCTTCTTGACCAGCATTCGGGCACGGCCAGCACCGGAATAGCTTCCAAATGGGTTGCCAGTTTTTACACATTGAGAATGTATGTTAGTCCTAGACATCATCTGTCGGTTCTTTGTGTATATTGTTTGGTCACCGTCTCAAAATCTTGTAGAGCTAAATCCGATATAAACAACGTTATTTGATTGTGATGATTCAAAACGGCAAAAGCTGTTTTTGGAGGCACTCAGTTTTGCAAATCAAATCTAATCTTATGGTTCCTTTGTCCACGAATGGCTCACTCCATTTTCCAGAGTGTTTTCTACCAGCCAAATCAGATAGTTCGAAGCGAATTTCGACAGTTGCTTGCTGCAAAATTGTCCTTACCCGTGAAATATATCTGTCGCGGCAACTTCTTAAAATCCGCTTTGATATACGTCCCATCAACAATGACCCAGTACTGGTATTTCGTTAGCAGAGCTTCGTGTAGAGTTTCCGCGTACCCGTTTTGGCAACACTTTGCTGGCGTTCTTTTCGATTTGAGTAGTTCAGCACCTAGAAAAGTAAATTGTTACGGCGATTGATCTCAACCGACGGATACTCCGAGCAGGTCTTGGTTGACCTAGAGCACATGCAAATGAAAACGTTTGTCCATGTATCAAAATTAGGGTTTCACGCTTGTTATTACGTCGAAAAATCTATTGAAGACTGTACTCTAAAAAAATGAGATACAGTCGGATTGTTTTCAAACTTACAGGGAATAAATGTCAACATTACGGTTAATTTTCTACTTTATTGTTTTATTGGATCTCCTCTCCATGACCGATAGTCCACACTTTGCTCTTGACACCAGTCGTAAGATTTTGGACAATAGTGGGTCCGACTTCATTTGATACTCTTACCCACTGTTTCTTCAAAACCAGCTCGTTCTCAAATACTTTAGGTGTTTTACAAAGTTTGACCTTCACGATGGTCCACAAAACTTCTCAATCGGACGAGGTCGGTGAATTGAAGTTTTCGCGTTTTTGCGTTTTAGGTAGAAGTCTTCCTAATCTAATCTAATCTCACATTAACGCAGCTAATTCTTGAAAGCATCCTGGAAAATTAAGACTTCTTGAATACAGCATATTTCATGTCCAACTGCGTAGCATTTTTTTTTTTGCCTTTATTTAGGTGACTTTTAGCCATCTGGGCTAGCAGTACCAAACGCTTCCATATGGAGTTAATCAATGTGATAATTTGTATTTTATCGTTGGGAGCATATATGCTAGCAAGATTAGTTAATGCTCCTCTTGCATATGGGTGGACCTTTGGCATTTGAACCAAAAGTTTGGCAATAATTTGCCAAAGTTATAGAACGCCTTATCTCGCTCTCTGAAATTAGGATTAAAATTTAAAATTTACAGAATAATACATTTAGTGGTATGTTATATAATGGTCTGATAATACCAAATTAAGAAGAGTTCACGCTAATCCAACCAAAACTACGATTCAGGAACCTGGTCAAATAAGAGTCCGTAGATGCATTTCGTGCCCTATAGCAACTTTGCTTCTTTTGATGTCCAAGTTCATCGATATAGCTCAACCCGGGGTAGACTTGGTCCTATAACGAATGATTTCATTATCTCCAATCCGTTCAACCAATCGCAATGTTATGTGATATACTTACTTACTAATGCTGGTCCAACGTCCTATTAGGAGCGCACCTGTGTCACGATATTTCTCCATAAAACTCGGTTGAGGGCTGCTTGTCTCCAGTTCCTCGAAAGACCCACACTTCCAAGGTCTTGCTCCACTTAGTTTAGCCAAATAGCTCACTGCGCTCCTCTGCGTCTTGTACCGGTCGGATTTGAGGCAAGCTCCATTTTTGCGGGGTTGTTGTCCGAAATTCTTACAACATGTCCCGCCCATTGTTCCCTCCCACCTTTAGCGACTTTCTGGATACTGTTTTCGCCATAGAGCAGGGGCTCTTCGAGCCTTGTCCACGTTTCATGCCTGTAGAGAACTACAGGTCTTATCAGCGTTTTGCACATGGTACACTTTGTACGGGGGTGAGGTTTACCAGACCTCAAGGTTTTGTGGAGTCCATAGTAGGCACGACTTCTGGTAATAATGCGTCTCCGAATATCTCTGCTGCAGTTGTTATTCGACGTAACCAATAATCCGAGGTACACAAACTCATCCACCACCTCGAACTCATCTCCGTCGAATGTCACAGTTCTGCCGCTCCTGCCAACACATACTTAGTCTTCGACGCATTCAGCTTCAATCCAACCTTTCACGTTTCAGCTTGGGGTACTGATCAGCTAGCACCTGGAACGTTCTGCCGACAAAGTTCACGTCATCAGCGAAGTAGATGAACTGGCCGGATTTATTGACAATCGTACCCCGCATGTTAAAGTCCGCACACCGTCTAGCGCAATGTTGAACAGGAGGCAGAAAAGACCATGTGATATATTGAACGGATTATTATAATTTGAGATAACTCAATGCAGACGTCTTTCAATTTTGACAGATCGACAGGAAGATAATTGAAGTACTGTCGGCGGTGCAGCAAGTGAAAGAGATGTGCCACCTCTGGCTATAGGTAAAGTTAAGGATGCTATCAAGCAGCTGTAGAGCAACAAATCGGTTGGAAGGAATAGATCGAAACAGAACTTATCAAGATGTGCTCGGACAAGTTAGCCAATTCCTTGCATCGACTGATAGCCAAGGTTTGGTATCCGAACAGCTGTCGGTGGAGTGAAGGACGACAAACTAGGCTTTAAACACATTCGTGCGACCACCGTCCTTACGGCGTCTAAAAGGGAGCCACTTGCAAATAAATTCGTGGAAAGTTATCTGGTTTCATGAAAGGACGATCTAAAACGGACCAAATATTCAATTTGGGACAGATCATTCACAAATCCCGTGAATATAGAGTCCGTACGCATCATCCATTCGTCGATCCAAAGGTGCATAAAATCTGAACTGGACGCATACGCTTGGCAAAACATGTTGCGAGAATGCCGGACAACTATCCTGAAAAATGGTGTGCGATTTGAATCCGTTTTGCACAAAAAGAGCAAGATAGTTAGACCAAATGGGGCAAGATCTAGGGAGTACAAGGTGCTTACGGGATTACGGAGACTTCAGAGGTTCAAAATAGATCAAGATGTGGCCATTTACCCGGGAAATCCTGATCTGATACCCCGGAATGTGCTCAAAGTGACCAATAATTCTCGAAATGTACTCCAATGAACTTGTTTCGCAAAATCATGAAGTTTGAGACGTTGCAACCTAGGTTTCAGCTTTGATCAGAAAGTGGCTATTTCCTCGGGGGAATTGGTATCTTCAGAATTCCTCGGAATATGGTCAAAGTGACATGAATACTCGAAATGTCTTCGAATGAACTTAGATCGCAAAATCATGAAGTTTTAGAAGTCGCGTCCGACCTTGATTTCCGAATTGATCAGAAAGTGGCCCTTTCTCCGAGAGAATTGGTATCTCCAGGATACCCCGGAACGTTGAATGTCCTTCAATGAACTTGTTTACCAAAATCTTGGAGTTTAAAAACCTGGTCTTGCAGAGTGCAGGGGACGCAGTTTGGAGGTGTTCGATGAGAATCCGGTTGGCATAAAACAACGAGGGGCACAACGAGACAAATAGTTAGACCAAATGGGGCAAGATCTAGCGAGCACGAGTTGTTTACGGGTTTGCAAAGACTGCAGAGATTTAGAATAGATCAAAATGTGGCCATTTCCCCGGGGAAATCCTGATCTCTGTGATACCCCGGGATATGGTGACCAATAATGCGCGAAATGTACTCGAATGAACTTGTTTCGCAAATTCTTGAAGTTTGAGACGTCGCAACTTAGGTGTCAGAATCGATCAAAACGTGGCCAAAGTAATCAAGAACCTTCGAAAGGTTCTCCAATGATTTCGTGACGCAAAAGCATTAAGTTTGACATGTCGCAAGCTAGGTTTTAGAAAGAAATAATATGTTACCATTCATCCGTGAAAAAACCCCTCCCCCAATACACCCCGGAATAACTCCGGAACCATGTGACCAATTCTGAATTTTCATCCAGAATATAAAATGACAGACGTGACTGGATCGTTTGGGTCATGAATTATGAAAATCGTTTCAGAAACAAAAGAGATATACTTTTCTTCATCATTTTTTGAAAGGCAAAAAAAAAACGAAGAATGGATACAGATTGAATATGTTTTTCATAAGTGGAATGGTCTCACCAATTTCTACTTTTTGGCGAAACTTATCTTTTTCAAGATATATCTATGCTCCTTTCGAAAATCGTGAGCCAAATATGTTTGGAAGTGCTTCTAATTGTGCTCGCACCAACTCCAGTAATTCTTCGGTTCTCTTGCTTTTCAACTTCTGCCTCTGGCAGTGTGGGTTAGATGTGAGTTTTTCTTAATTCATGTCAGGGCATAGAGTGTTGTGTGGCAAAATATTGAAAATTCCCAAGTTGTACACAATGTCATAGTTTGTACACAATTTGTACTTGAATGCCGCCTACAAGTTATCACGAAGAATGGATAGGAGTTAAAAAATTTTTTTTTATAAAAGGAATGGTCTCACCAATTTTAACTTTTGATGAAACTTATCTTTTTCAAGATATATCAATATTTTTTCGGAAATCGTGAGCCAAACATGTATGGAAGTGCTTCTAGCTGTGCTAGCATCAGGTAAAATAATTCTTCGGTGACTCTTGCTTGTCTTCTTTAGCCACTGGCATCGTTGATTATCTTTGAGTTGAGGTGCCAGAGTTCAATGTCCAGGCGAGTTTTAGAAAACTTCTCAAATTCACTTGGCATAGAGTATTGCCGAGAAGATATAAACACGTTAGAAGGGTTGAAAAGTTACGCCATAAATATTCTGAATGCCAAAAACGGATTCCCCTCCATCCGGATGGTTGTAATCCAAACGTGTTCCGATATTGACTAACTGAAATTGACGTAATTAACATCGACCTTCAATCATAAAGGCCCTCGTTAGCCGGGTCTAAATGCCTCTGCCAGTGCCATTCAAATTTCATGATTTGAGCTAAAGCTAATCCACTTTGCCTTCCCAGTCAGTTTCATTTGTCGTACCTATGCTGGCGAAATTTTCCAATCGATTGAATGAAACTCAAACTCCCATAAATTCCATCAACACCAGGCAGCAACGGAACCACAACGATCCACCGGTACGGTATGGTACGGGCACTGGCAAAGAGGGCAGCACAGTCTTACGAAAGAATGAAGATAAATAAATTTCTGCAAACATTTCTGAGGCTATTGTCGTCGTCGTCGTCGTCGTCGTTACACCTGCTGTTGAAGTTATTACTCCACTTCTGGATCCTGCCTTAGACGACGACGACGACGATGACGACGGTACGGCACAGGAAACTGTCCCTCTCTACTGCCGCCGCCTTGTTATCCTCTCGGTGTGACTGTATTAGTAGGACCAGGTAAGATCTGGCAGATGATACCAACCGCACACATACACACTGAAGCGCTAGCAGCTCTAACGGGGGAGTGTTCCAGTGTCGGTGTGCGTGCCATAAATGGAAAAGTTTAATCTTCCCTCGATTCGTCCCCACCACCCACCAGGTTTCGTGATGGGGGGAAGCTTTTTGCTTTTCCTGATGGGACTCTGCCACCCACCCAACTCGATTCTCTTATGTAAAATGTCGACACAGCACTGACTGGATCCTCAGGGCCAACCGAACTCCCCTCTGCCCCCCCCGGGATGGGGCGGGTGAAAATTTTCCACCCACACTCAGTCAGTAACACACAACCGGAGAACCGGTCGATCCGTGCTGGTGCCATCAGAGTTACGAAACACCCAGGATAGGAGGAGGACTCTGTGGAATGCGATGGCGGCGGCTTGGTTCGAGGTGCAACGGGAAGGATTTCCTTTCGTTTCGATGAGGATCGTTCGAAAAACAGCAAGTTTCTCTTTCTTCTTACTTTTCCATCCAGCAGAAAACTAGAAGCGGCATTGATGGTGTTCCAAACCACGACGGACGACGACGACGATGGACGACTGTAAAGCAATGAACCTTGAAGGTGAATCTCCTCTTACGGCATCATCGCCAGGGTGCTTCGCATGGGGCTAGTGTTTCCGATGGTTGTTGGGAAGGAACAAGAGCAGAAGGAAAACAACGAGACACTGCTGGTCGCCGCTTCTTCTTTCGCTGCCAGTGGGTAGATAGGGAATCGAAAATGGGGAGGTTAGCGCTGTCGTTTCGGAAAGCTCGGAGCCAAAGAAAAATGTGTTTTTCTGTCTGAGTTCGGGAGGACTGCTGCGCTATCTCCAACTAAGTGCGACGTTTGCTGTTTTTTTTTTTGTGTTCTCTGGGTGATATTAGTTGGGTTTTTGCCGAGCTTTTGTCCGATGACTGATGGTAAGGTACTACACCCCTTAAGCGGCAATTAAGGATTTGTTTGGCTGTGTGCGTTCGTGTGGCACTGTTCTGCCAGTCGGAAAGCACCGACCGGTTTGGCCATTTAACTGGAAGTAATGCATAGCGATTGGAAAATGCCGAATGGGTTTGATGGAAATCGAATCATATTTATGACTAGATTGGTCTTTTCGAGTGCAAACTGAGGATTACTATGTTGGAAATTGATACTCTGATGTTGTTTGTAGTTTGAGAAACATCGCTGGACTTTTTGTCCAAAATATGGGATTCCCTGAACCATCCAGCTCTCAACTCTCAACACAAAACATTCCCAAACCGAATCGAGTCACGAAGGTTCGAAAGACTCCAGTTCAGTTTCTTGCTTCTCCATTCCAGTCCAGTTATCTTCAACGACAAACACTTGAGACTTTTGTCGACGCTCCTCGACCCAACAGCAGGGCCAGCGATGTGTACAAAACGAACCGTACCGGAATCCCGTTAACGACATCATGCAAACTTAAGATTTACCTTTTATTGATGCTTAAACTTAATGTTCCCTCTCCGAAGAATATCGAACTTTTGACTGCTGCCTTAGAAGCCATTACGCTACAAACTGTTCGGAGGACGGCGAAGTTTATTTGTCAATAGTGAAGAATGGGGGGGAAGGAGTAACTGCCTGTTGGTCTTATCGTCATCGTCGATTCGAAAGTGAAACGATGTTAGAAGGAAGTTTCCTCCCAGCGAAGCGAAAAGAAGAACAAGGCAGAACGTCGCTTCCGTGGGAGTTGGAAGATTACGATTTTCCGAAACTGAGCTGCTGCTTCCCTCTGGCATCGCGGGGAAAAGCCAACCAACAACCGACGGTGGAATGCTGTGGAAAATCGATTCGTTCTATCATCGGAGAAAGCGGCGGGCGGGCGTAATTGCGCAGACGGTCGTCATCGGTGTGCGAAAGTCGAGTGTGGGTGTGGGTGGGGGTAGGTGCTTGTATATAAGTAGTTCAATGTTCCAATCTCAATGCTCTACATGTGCGATGGCAGCAGCAGCAGCAGTTGGCGACAACGCGAGTGCCAAAGGTTGTAAATAAATTAAATTTGCGTTCAAAATGGATGGATAATTACACGCAATGAATAATCGTTGAGTTTTGATTGCTTTCGCTTTTCAGGTGCTGACTTCGACTGGATGGCGGATTCAATTTCTTTCCATTATGGGGTTGGTGGAGTTGGTCTTGGACGTTTGGGGTTGAATTGGGAGATTGGATTGAAATTTACACCTCACGTTTCACCACGTAGATTGCCTGTTATGATATATATTAAATAGAGATGGCTTTTCCGCCATATGCGAATTTGCTGCACTACACGATCTATCCTGTCGAAAAATAGTCTAATCCTAACTTAGTCTACCAAAGTAACAATTTCAGTTCTATTCCAGCCGTATAGCACTCCTCCCGGCTTTGTTGATGAAACTACATTCAAAACTGTTTTGTCCACCAACACCTCCTCTATACATCTTTAAAGCCGAAATGTGTACAAAGTGGCCCAATCTATAGACGGTTGTGAAAACAAATTAATAAAACCTTTCTAAGACCATAAAGATTTTGAAAATGTTCTAGTGAAAGATGTTATGACCACTTGAGAACCTTCATAAAACCTATTGGCCGCCATCAAAACCAGCATAGAGCCGAATGGCCACAGCTGTCAAACTTCACGGCGATATCGTGGTTGGTTTTTGTTGTTCTGCTTTGTTCGATTCTCTGCTCTGCTGATTTATTCAACAGTAAATAATGGCTAAGAAAAAAGTTATAGTGTTGCGGGATATTGTTTGATAGCAAATTGAGTTTTGTATAGCGTATCATGCTCTAAATCATATGCGCATTTAATTTTTCTGGTGAATATTGGCAAGATAAGAGCTGAAAATGCGCCTCGGAAGTTATGCAAGTTTACAACAACAAAAACTAAATTGAAAGAAATATTTTCGAAGAATTAATCATGAAACTCCTGAAATTTGATGGAATTCAATATGGTTATCTAAACGAATACTGAAGTTTGTCTCAGATCTACAGTTCAATTGTATTACATTTAAAACTTGATGTTTTTATTTTGCCACATTTCAATTATTTGGCAATGCAATGCAATGCAATGGCGATTGCAAGAAATCACAGTTTTGCCATAAAGCCAATTTATCTTAGCAATGGCTACTGTACAACTATCGCTTGGTAGCTTTCCTCAATGACAACTAGCCGTTTAATGCATTTACTGGAGGCAAAATGGTTTTAAAATGCTTTTTCAACTGACCATAACAAGATAATATGAATTAGTTCCAAAAACGGCATTTCAAAACAGCATTTTATGAGTTTATAAAGTCAAAATAAAACCTTTGATAGGAGTAAAAGGAATTTTAGAAGTCAAGGTTTTAAGATTGTTGTAAAGAAGCTTTGTAGGTTCTTATAAACCTGACTAAAATTCAAAACCTATTGGCATCTCTTGCTGCCATAATAAAACCGAAATGATTTCTGGTGGCTTTCATAAAACTTTAATAAAACTTAATAAACCTGGATGGTTTTGCCAATGTTACTTGGGTAGCTTCCTTGAACGTGAATTACTTGCGAAGTAGATCAGATTCTCTAAGCAAGTGCATTTCATAACATGTACGAAACTTGCTTGAAGTCAAATTAGTGATGTGAAAGTATCTGTTTAACGTCAATATGGAATAGGCGAGAGCACAGATTTCACAGAGTCGATTTAGACCTTCTTACTCGCTACTTTTCTATTTTTTTAAACCGAATTTCCCGAGGCGGTTTTGTAATGACAATTACATTTGGAGCTCACTAAAGGGCGAACACAAAATTATTGCGACACATTCAACAGGGCATAACTTTTTTACCATTGGGAGAAAATCAACCAAATTTTGCACACTTTCTCATTGATGTGTATTGTTTACATGCTGTCAAACTCGAAGTCGTGTTTTTCGATTCAACGAAAATGGAGGTGAACCAACGCGAGTCGAGAGAACAAATTCTTTCCAAACACCTGGAATTTCCTGACCTGTCGCACCGGCAGTTGGGAAAAATGTTGAACATTCACCATTCATCCGTCTCCAGAGTGTTGAAGCGGTTCCAGGAGCGGTTGACGTTGGACCACGGCAATGGAGCTGGAAGAAAACCGGGACCGGAGAACAAAAAGACGGAGGGAAAGGTGAAGCGGATGATTAAAGCGTCTCAAGCCGTGATTTGGCTAAAAAGATCGGCATGTCGCAGAGCTACGTCCAGAATGCAAAGAAGAGAGCTGGACTACATACATACAAGGTACAGAACTTCCCAAACCGCGATGAGCGGCAACAGTCGACGGCTAAAACTCGGGCACGGAAGCTCTACGAGAAGATGCTGACAAAATATGGCTGCTGTGTGATGGACGACGAAACGTATATAAAAGCCGATTTTAAGCAAATTCCGGGTTGGAGTTTTTCACCGGCAAGAGCAAGTTCTATGGACGACAAATTTAAGAAGAAGAAAATGTCGGAGTTCACCTCCAAATATCTCATTTGGCAGGCCATCTGCTCTTGCGGACTGAGGAGTGAGCCTTTCGTGACAAAGGGCACAGTAAATGGCGAATCTGAGTGCCTCGAAAAGCGCTTTTTGCCGTTCTTGCAGCAGCACGACGAAGCTCCGCTATTTTGGCCAGATTTGGCATCATGACACTATTCTAAAAGTGTCCTGGATTGGCCAATTCTGTCCATTTTGTTCCAAAGGACATGAATCCGCCAAACTGTCCGGAGCTGCGCCCGGTGGAGTAGTACTGGGCAATGATGAAGCGGGAACTTCGGAAGAGCAAGAAGACAGTCAAAGACGAGAAGGACATGTTAAGAAAATGGAAAAAAGAACTGAGAAACTGGTACCGGATGACACTGTAAAGACTTTGATGGAGGGCATCACGTGAAAATGCGTTCAATTTTACACTCAAGGCTCCATCGATTAACTTTTCTTCTGATTTTTGAAGTAAATATATGTATAAAACTACCCTAAAATTTTGGTTTGATTATAAACATTATAAGAAAATTGGCATGACATTTTCGGTGTCGCAATAATTTCGTGTTCGCCCTTTAGAGACGTCTCCCCAACATTTACGAGCAAAACGAACCTTAGCTTTAGATGCCTGCTTCTACCCATTTCACCCATTTTCTTCACCATTTTATTCCAGTAATGCAATCGTTCCAAGAAAATGTAATAAGGTGCACGAACGAATTTTCCAAGAAAGTAAATTTCTTAAGATTTAAGGAAATTACCTAAAACTAAATGGCTGAAACATGGCGCGCCGCTTGTCGTAGCCTGAGCAAGATTCACCTTAAATGGCACTTCTGGACTTCAACTACAAATTTCTCTTTGTAAGGATATGGAGGCTCTAGAGAAAAGTCACAAGAAGTGTAATTGGATGCCCAAGGCTATTGAAGAATTTCAAATTTCTTCGAAAGAATGTTCATACTATCGCCAGAGCTTCCCTTAGGATTTTGATAAGACTTCTTTAGGAAATCAAGGGAGCTTTTTTTCCGTATTCCCATTGATCAACCGATTGGATACAAACATTTAGGGCGGAGCACTACTTTGGTGTTGGCAGTGATGATGGGGATGATGATGGTTCCTACGCATAACTTTCAAAGGCTTGAGCTGGACGATCTATCTTTGAGATAATTTAATATTGAACAACAATTGAATCAGGTTTACAAATAAAAACCAAAACGATTAAAAATGCCGACACTATCCAGAACATTGTCAGTAATTAAAATCTTGCAACTAAATTCAAAAAATTATTTCTGATATTCAACCAGACGACTTAATCCTGGTCCTCAGGTTCCCTCAAACAGCATAGGCTTTCACTTTATTCAAAAAAAAATTGTACATAACAGCGCCTAAAGCCTGTCCACGTAAAATTTCGGAAACATTTCTTTCAGTGTAGATTTTGAGTTATTTCACGGATCGCTGAAATGTTTCACTTATATGACAGCTGAAACTCTCCATTTTTTTTCGTGGTACAACATCTTTAACAAGTGGAAGTGCGCAAACGCATTTTGAACGAACGGCAGCAAACTCAGAATTTATCGGTATGCGATCTTGCGAAGAACCTAAAATTACCGAAAAGAACCGTGTTTTGTGTTTGCTAATCATTTTACCAGCGCTTGGCTAGATCGAACGGTTGGAAGTGGAACAAATTGAAAAGTATACTTCCAAAAATGGACAAGTAGGTGGTAGCCATTATTGACAAAAATCCCAATCTTTCTGTGCGAAATGTGGCTCGCAAAGTTGGGAAGTCAAAATCATACGTACAAAAAAGGAAGCAGGGGCAAGGACCTGTGTCGTACAAAGTGAATAGGTGTCCAACCGTGATGACAAGCAAAATTTCACTGCAAAAAGTCGTTGTATCATCATGGACGACGAAACATGCGTACTCAAAGCCGAGCATTTCCGGACAAAAAAAGTGTCCAAATTTCCGAAGAAATATTTGATTTGGCGTTGTGGTCGAAAATCTAAAAGTTTCGTCTGCTGGCATTATCAATAAGGATGTGTACGAGTAAGTGCCAAAATAACCAATCCATCTAACTGTCCAGAACATCGCCCAATAGAGAAGTACTGGGCTCTAGTCAAGCGGAAACTCTTCGAAGCTAAGACGAAAACAAATAGTGCCGATGATTTCAAGATAAGATGGTGAATCGTTACCGTACGGTCCCTGATTGTGGGTGTACCACAGAAAGTTCGAGAATTTTACTGAAATAAGGGTTAACATCTTAATCGACTGTTTTTAATGTAGATATAACTCTATTATTTTGAAATATACAGTCAATCGGTTTTGTTGAATAACGTGTTATTTTTTTTTTTTGTGCTATTATTTTGGTGTCCGAATTTTAACGTGGACAGACTACACAAAAGAGATGCTACTTAAATTACATTAGAAAAATAAATAAAATCTCTAATCATGTCTTCTTTCGGAAGGCAAGTACAGCCGTTGGTCCCGGCCCATGTGTTGATGGGTTCGGTATGTAGGATCCAGGTTGTTTCTCTGCCGTGACGAACTGGCCTCAAGCTGAAGGTCACTTAAATACGAAACAACAACAACGATAACGGTTCATCAGCAAGAAGCAATATGTGGAAAGTATACTGCAAAGGTTCAAAGTTATTTATATCACCGCTAGGCACTGTAGCGCATCTAATATGTAAGAGGAGGAAGTAAATCTATGACATCTCAATATCAAACGCATTTTCTTATTTTACAAACGCTGTAATCTAGATATTTGTGTTTCATTGCCCTAAAATAAAATCAATGCGCAAATCAACAAGTCAATGCGAAGAGAGCTGATTTTACTATCAATAGTTAAATCGTTTTTCAATCGGCAGAAAATACCATTTTCTTGATGACATCGTCAATGTGAGAGTCAAACTACAATCTATCATCAACAATCCATCCTAGATATTGAATCTCACGCACGCAACCAATTGTCTCATCGTTAATTTTATCAGAGACGTCTTCAATCACTCAATTCCTCGAGATTACCATGAATTTAGTTTACTAATGTTCAAAATCAACTGTTTGTACTTCAACCTTCATTCTTAGAGAAGGTAAACCTGCATGCAAATGTGCTACGGCCTCATTAAGGCTTCAAGCTGCAGTGAATAACATGATATCACCAGCGAAATGATTGATGAAGATTGCAAGATGTTATTAATGTATAGAATGAATAAAATGGGCTCCAATACTCTCCCTTGTGGCACGCCAAGGCTGTTCACCACTTAGCTTGAGGTGGAATCATTAAAAGCAATCTTTTTTCTGCAGTCTATAAGTGGCACTGTACATATTCTAAAGATCAAGTTGTAAGTACTCAAAGTTTTAAAAACTGTATTTTAACCATTGCATTCCAGGTATTCCATGCAAAAAAAATCGAAGCGATTTAAAATGTTTAAGCATGTGAATTTATCAACCCTATTTAGTCTTTTTTTACACGGTTTCATACTAAAAGTGGAACGTATCCCCCGTGCAATAAAAAAACCTTTGTGTATGCATTCATATTTTGGTAGCTGAATCCAGTGCGAGCCTTGCTACGCTTGCAACTATATTAATGAATATTCAATAGAACTAGCGGTGTTATGGTTCTTTTTCGGAATGAGTTTTGTTCAAATATTTACGTATGCTAATGTATGTTACTTCTGCAAAATTAAACGTAGGTATGTTGAAAACATAGATTTAACCCACGGATCGTTAGTTTCTACCATGGTTTTTATTTTATTTCTGTGAATAAGCATTTCATAGACAAATCATTAATCTTCAACCTACGCCGTATCCTGTCAGTTTGAACGTTTTTTTTTTGGTTTTACATACATTAATTGTTATGTTATATATTCTCCGTGCAAGGAGTAACGATTATGATGTAGAAGGAGATGTTCGCTCATCAGCCTGTTGAAGTGGCGGACTTAGTCCGTGCTTCGACCTACCCCGCAGTGGGATGTTAGGCAAAAATGTCGTTGGTTCGAGTACCACTGTACACATGCCCTTTTCGCTCAATTTTCCTAAAACCATCTGTCATATTTCCGAGCCTGCCGCACACTAGCGGAACTATCAAAACTTTCTCTTCATATCTTTCATTCTAGCCAAAAACATTGTTGTTCACTCTTGGTGCCTCATGGTGATGAGCGAACATCTCCTTCTACATCGTTTTTTTTTTGTTTTGTTTCTTGATTATCGAGATTTTCAGCCTCGGGCTGGTTCATCTCCCGTCTTTGTCACTCAAACATCATTTTTGGGCATTTTCGTAACTTGTCCGGGGGTGAGATACAGTTTCAACGTAATTTTCTCTTGCATAACCTTAGATTAACTTCTTGTACATAAAGAAGCACTGAGAGTAACTCAAGCATCCCCCACTGTTGACTAAAAAGGGGTTCAAACGTCTATCAGAACATGCTTTTCGGTTGAAATTTCTGTTTCATTTGGATGAGACAGAAGGGGGAGGACCACCATAGAAACAAACACTACCTCCAAAAGACCCCACATGCCAAATTTGGTTCCGTTTACTTGATTAGTTCTCGAGTTATGTAGACATTTGTGTTTCATTTGTATGGAGACCCTC